>VSDK01005763.1:0-81131 GCA_009767595.1 Symbiodinium kawagutii
TCTGAACAGCAGACTGGCCAAAAGAGAGTGAGACGCAGGCTGATTCAATGATTTGTGGATTTTCCATTGCCATGTTAGTTTACCAGACGGTAAGGAATCTAATGGATACTGATGCAAAGTGTTAGATGATGGTAAAAAGAAATGATGTTTGGATGGAATGATGTTGGGACACCAGCAATCTCGGGGTGATGCCAAGTGGCGAGGTCTTTCTTGATGATTGACAGTTGTGTTGATGATTATGCTGATGCTTATGACGGCTAAAGTACCGAATGATCAGGTTTGATATAAAAAATGTAAACAATATCTGCAATATTTGCAACTCATCGCTGGTTACATGCCAATCATGGCATACTGCTTGTGTATCAAGTATCAAGTTTCCGGGAATGCAAACAACTAAACCCATTGTTGGTGGTATATCCACTCTTGGTGTATGTATTCCGTCTCTTTTTTGATACAATATCCTTGATGTATCAACCATTTCAAATCATTCTGGAACATATGCGGGTTTGGGTATCAAATTACTGCAAGTGCACCCGTATCCTTGATCCTGTGGCTCACTGGACCGGTTGACGGCATAGGAAAAACCATGAAAAACCCCTTACAATTGGTAGTCAAAACAATCCAACGTAGATATTCCCATCGCCCAGCAGGTTGGTGCTTTGAACCGCTTTTTTGAGCTTCCCGAATCTTTGGGATGGTTGGTTAACAAGAATTTTTGGGATGGTTGGTTGATGAACAATAATTTTTAGGATGGTTGGTTGATGAACAAACATGTTTTTTTTTCAGTTGTTTGCATATGTAAAAATCCTGGTTGGTTGATGAACAAACATGTTTTTTGCTTGCCGCAAAGCTCACCACCGTTCTCCAGTGCTGACGTTTAAAACGCATCGATCAACGCAGCTGGAACTTCCAGGCGGCATCCTGGGCGCAGTTCTTAGAGGAGCGATTGGGTCGACATCTGCGAACCTTGAGGCGCGGCCACGGCCGTCCCCGTGGCGGTCCCCGTGGTGGTCCCTGTGGTCCTGCCGATCTGCAGAAACAGGTCATCCGTTTCCAGTGCTTGGTGGTCAAGCGCTGTTAGTTTCCAGAAGCGTTTTTTCATGATGATCAGAGTTGCTGATGATCAGAGTTAGAGTAACTAGGCTTGAAGTGGAGGCGAAAATGGTAGGGTTGATGGTTCAAAGCTGGAACAGGCTACTGGGGTAGACCTAGAGACCTCGGTTGGTGGTGTACCTTTCCGGTATTTCCGTGTTGTGATCCAATGTTTCATTGACTGAGCGCGCGCTTTTGGAGAGTGTGATCATGGTAAGTACCTGTTGATGATCAACAACCAACATCAATGAGTGCCGATTCAAAAGGCTTGAAAAAGGTTGACTGCAATGATGTGCGTTGATGGTTCCTATGCTTGCAGCATCTTCCAGCTACCAGCCGATACTGGGTAACCAGCTGGTTTCTACCAGCTAGTTGTAACTGGGGTTGATGACCAGCCCCTATAATGGTAACTGAAAGGGTAGGGAGTCACTGGCAATCACACACCTTGCTGCGGCACTGCATGGCACCGGCTGGGCTTTCTGCATGGTGCTTGCGGGTGGGCACGCTGCGAACCCCCCAGGTCGTGCAGCTTTGTTTTACCAAGCTGCACCTCCAAACCCGCATGACAAATCCGGTTGAGCTAACAGCTAACATAATCAGGGCGGGACAAAAACTATTACTACTCGGGCCTACCAGCAACTTTGAAGGTTATCAACCACTTTGAATGGTTTGTCCCAGTACTGTACTTGCTCTAGTAATATTTAGTGAAAAATCGGCTGTTGGCACCGTGCTTCTTTGTGCGCACACCAGTAGCGCTATATCGGTGAGTGATTGGTGAGCGGTTGAAGATGGACAATGAAGGTGGGTTGGGCTGCCGCAACGTGGTTGCAACAAAGCAAACTGTGACAGGGATGATGATTGAATGGTTTGATAATGCTATTTGATTTGATAGTCGATGCTTGGTGACGGTTGCTGATTTGCACCCTCTGGTAGTCTACTTGTATCTGTACCCTTCGGCTAGCATATCCAGTGTATTGGTTGATTTTCCGATTCCATACGTGCTTTTATTCCATTGCCAGGTTCATTTGCCCAAGGGTCGCAGTTGCTTGTGGTGAATCAGCAACGTTCTCATATGATTTATCACCAACAAAAAAGTAGTATCAACCACCTTTGGAATCACCACATAGCCACACCTTCAGATGGCTTGAACAACATGGGTTACGTAGGACCAGCTCTCGGACCCCCCGTGGCGACCGCCTCCCGGCCTCAGCAAATCTACGCCTCCGCCTCCTGATGTGAAGAGCCGTGAGATTCGGAGCTTGCTCTTAGATTGAGCTCCAGCGGAGCGAGCGCCGCCGATGTCCAACCCTGGTGGTGACTCTCAGGCCAGGAACTGGGGAACAAAAGTTATGCGCATGGCTTGTGACCTAGAACATCCCACAACTGTTAATAAGCTGGATGAGAACTGGGGGTAGGACTTGAGAAACCACCACAGAGCCGGTCCTTCATGCGTTAATTGCTCCAAGCTTTTATCCGGCAAAAGCCGTGGTGAAAGGACGGGAGCCATAGGATCAACATGGCCTTGAGACTAGAGCTGTGCGATAGATCGAACGAAGCATGAGCTGACCAACTCTCTGGTGTCACTAGCTGTGTATCTCAAATGCTTCGCCTCAAAGCCATGTGACAGGATTTCTCAGCAGCCTTTCGGGGATGTCACGACGTCGAATTTTTCGCTACATCATTCGGGGGGCTACTGGAATTATGATCAATCATCCACAAGCATCAATGATCAAACACTGTAAGTCATCATGGACAGAGTGACACGCCCGGCTTTGGACGCTTTGTTTTTAAAGATCCCACGGTTTGTGGGAGCTACGCGGGTGAGAACGCTGTTCGAAGAACCGGAAGATCTTGTGTTTGGGAGGTCATGATGGGATGACATCATGCCATTTATGGATACTACATGATACTACCAACTATGGTCAACCGAGGATGAAGCTAAACTCTACAGGTGTCTCAGCTCAAAGGGGCAGAAAAGCTTCCATTACTGGGAGATCACCATCGGTTTCTGTCTGCAGTTTCAGCATCGCAGGCTGGTGGTGGCTTGACTCTGGATGAAGACAACTAAGTTAGTGCGGCAGTCAACGATGAAGTACGGAGGATGATGGGGGATAACAGCCAATATTTGTGTGACTGTAGACACAAATTATAGTCAATACGGGATAAATTCCATTATTCATGGCCAAAGATTCATGACAAGCAGCCAGCAGCGGTTGAGCATTGTGAATTTACGGGGGATATAAAACCAATAATAACATCCCTGGTCAATTCTGGACGGCATTTGTTTGTTCTAAGTATTCTACCTGCTTCGTTGCGAGCACAACAGTTGTAGGTAATAAACCTATCAAAAGTTATGCTTGTTTTATTACCTCAAGAAAATTAATTCTTTGCGGTTTCTTCTCTGCATCCTTGAGTCGGAAACACGTTTCTCGCTGGAATGATTCTCGTGGCAAACCTTTTTTGGTGCATCCAAGATGCGCTGCGTCTCGAATTCGACGTCGAAGAGAATGACCGGCACTGACCGTGTCTTGAGCCAGATTTCCATTGAGTTTTGCATGCCTGCCTTAGGGATTGTTTATGCATTTTTATTTTTGGAGGGGGTCTGTCTCGATCTTCCCAAGGTTTCATTGCTGACCCAATTCAACATGGGTGCGTCTGACGTGTGGATCCAACTCATCATGTTGGAGCTTGATGAGCTATCAACAGTGAGCAAGCAACTGAATTTCCCATCCAAGCCATGTCAGTTGCTAGATAGGGGTACCCCCAAAAATGGTTGGTTTGTTAATACGAATGGTTATTGATACTGGATGACTTGCGGGGGTTCCTTACTTTGAGAAACCACCAGCTATATAGGTTTCACGACGTCGGCGTGGCAAGTCTTAGGCTAGGGATGCTAGGGCAATCTAGGGCATATTCTCGCTACCTTTTGAGTCTCTGATGACAAGGTCGGGTAAACCCAAATCGACCTCAGTAGAATTGGATGCCACATGATGCCACCATGAGCTTCCATCCGGGTCAATGTTTGGTCGGGATATCTCTTCGACTGATGCCTTAAGACCCGCATTGGCTGAAGAACGGCCACGATTTGACACAGGGAGGAAAAGGATTGCAACCGTCGTGACCGTTGTCGTTGTGTCATGCCAGGTTCTTGGTCGATGGGGATCAATCAAGCAAGGTTCCTAATAGTTAGTTTTGAGATCCTGCAAATGCGGTTCCCCTCAATATTTCTGTTACGTCGTTTTTGCGACGTGGTTCGGTTCCTACTGGCCGGTGTTTGGGTGTCAACTCCAGCCGTCAACCACATCCGATTGCATGCTGCTCAGCCGAGTCGGAGTCCACATTCGTCTCACTGTGGCCCGCGGGGATGATGGAATTGCCAAGACTTCGAAGGAAGTCCAGAGTGCCTCGGTAAGAGATTGGGGTACCGTTGGCACCCAAAGCCTCGCTTTTTTCGAGGGTTGGTAAACTCCACATAACGAAAACCATACAGCTTGGGTGTAGGGATCTCATCAAAAAAGTTCAATGGTTCTTGGGTATACTCCTTACATCTCCTTACCGCTTGATGGGTGCTACCAAGAAAGGCACTGGATCGGAGCCTCTAGCTGCGGCGTTCCCAGAACCCTGTCCTGTTTTCACGGGCCTCGAGTTCTGCGCCGAGGTTCTTCCGTTGTTGGCTGTGGCATTATGTTTGGCTTTGGCACCGGGTGACCACAGCGCACCATCCACCGCAAGGTGGCCAGTGACGACATGGTGCTGTGAAAAAATCATGGGCTGGCTGTGAGGACATGTTACCCACTATAAGGTGTTATGATGTAATGATAGCCACGACAACTAATTACGTTGTATTATAGTCTATTGTAGTACTAGGAACATAATAATCAGGTATAACAGTTATAGCTATCATTCTCCATATCGGGATTTCTTAAAATGGGGTACCCCTCCAAATCATCCATTTATAACCTTTGTAATCATTTTTGGCAATAAACCAACCCTGAAAATGGGGGTACCCCTCTGGCTTGAGAAACACATGACATTTGGGTTGACGAATCCGTGGTAGGAACGGATATGGTGCTTTCTCAATAGCTGGGGGTACCCCCCAAACCATCCAATAGTAACTATTTTTGATCATCAACCATCCATTTTTGGGGTTCCCAACTGTTCGCAACACCCATATTGTGTAACCGAACTGATGTTTCTCAAAATCAAGGACCCTCAGATCATCCACTTTTTTCATGTCTAATAATATACCATCCATTTTAGGGGTCCCCTGTTTGGAGAAGCCACTATATTCTAACAACCTTGAAGTTGCAGCTGCTGGCTTCAGCATGGAATTAGGTGCCACCAGAAGGATCCGCAGAATGTGCAATCTTTCATATCGGGCTTTCTCAAGATAGGAGACCCCGAAAATGATTGGTTTATTACTTTATATAAGTGGTAAGTAAACTGAATGATTTGGGGGTACCCTATTTCGAGAAACCATCATATGGGATGAAAGTGGGCAATGATAGGGGATAAGAAACACTTAAACAGCTACTTACTATAGTTGGGATTTGGATGGCTTTGGTTGATTTTTTCACAGTTCCTAGTTGGGATTTGGCTGATGTGTTGAGTTCCCTCATTTTGGGATCTTGGTTGACTAGTATTTCTTGGATGGCAAAACTGACCAGTGAAAGCCAACTGTTGGCTCCACATGGCATTTTTGATCCGATCCATGGCTAGAAATGCTTAACCCCGGTTGATACATGGGTCATGATCATTAACATGAATCAATGACAATACTGATAGAATGGATTTGTTGTAGTCAAATGATTGGTTAATGTTGATTGTTTGTGATGATGCTGGTCAGTCACTCTCGCTTAAAATCTGCTAAAACAAGTTGATGATCATGATCTATGACGGGACAACTAGCATGGTTGCTATGTTGCTATATTGCTACCATGATCTACCATGATTACATGGTTGCTATATTGCTACCATGGAACTTGTTCAGAACCACTGTGAATCAACCAACCACTGTTCACCGCAAAGCTTTAGCTGAATTGCCCCAAAGCTGCGCAGCGGGGGCGGAAATCAACAGCGGTTGTTGAGGGCTAGTTATAAGCCATACGCCAACTATGCCTGTTCAACCACTGATCGTTGATGAGTTCAGTTGACGCCAATCATGGCTAATACTCTAATAGTTCACCATGTTCGCCTTTTTCACACCAGACATTTCCTAAGCAGCCCCTGATGAACATCCAAAAAAACACCACAGAAGTGATGTTTGATATCGATCTCACCACTGATGTTGGGGCAGTGCTCCGGAATTGTTCGGGAACCAAGAGATCCAGGTATTCCTGAAAGCATGGCTTAGCGGTTGGGGGCCTGTACTGCTTGCACAGTCCAAATATGGTGATTTCTCAAAAGGGGGTACCCCCAAAATGGTTGGTTTATTACCTAGAAATGGATTATAAAGGATGACCACTGGGGGTACCCCAAACTGGCTTGAGAAATAGCCATGTGTCAAGATTCTAACCAAACCAGAAATGAGTCACACGAGTCTCACCGGACCTACTTGAAGCGCCAGGGTGCCAGAAGTTGGATCAGGCGGATGGGTTTGATGGGGCCAGGGGGTCTCATAGAGTGGTAAAAGTTTACCACTAGTGGTTGTCTAGTTGGTGGTTTCAAATATTTTTATTTTCTTAGTAATTATTAGCAAATGGTTGGTTGACTAATATTTTTCAAAGGGGTTGGAACCACCAACCAGTTGTTTATGATGGTTATTACCACTCATAAATGCCAGTTGTGCTTTGATGTGAAGGGGGTCTCTATAAATCCATAGCCCTTAGAACTAGATCCACCACCACTGGCATTTACACTAGTCAGAAACGTGCGTAGCCAGCTGGCATTGAATCTCAAGAAGTTTGCACAGGAACCCTAATTTGTTCCACAGCTATTCCATATGCACCGACAGTGTCAATGCATGATTATGTTACCACATAAATCATGTGTGTATGTGCACACCTGCATGTAGATATGTTCATGTGCATGCGAAAATCTGTATACAGCATTGTTTGACCGTTACCATTTACATGTATACATATACCATAGCTTGGAACAATACATGCCACATGTGTCAAACTGGCCTGCATCCACCCACCTGTATAGAAGTCAATGTAAAGAACCTCAAGGCTTGACTTTTGAAGCCGATCAGAGCCTTAGTTTAGGATGTTCGCAAATTGCAGTTTCATGGGATATTTGGTGTATACTTTGCCACTGCTGCTTGCTTCGTTTATGGGATAACAGATTACATTACCAGTCGGATTACCGAAGCTGATAGTCAGTCATCAATATCCATTCTTAACTCTTGACTCATGACTGAAATCCATCAAGTGACCAGTTGGTGAGGATGTTTATTGATACCAATTGGTTCGGAGCTGTATATCCAATACCAACTCAGATGGTAAACCAACTACCCTCTGATCTAACATAGCGTTGCACAATCCACAAATTATTGATGCCTTCCCAGGCTCAGGGTTTCTCCATAAAACATGGTGATTTTCTAGCCAGGTTAGTTTACCAAAGGGTACAATCCGGCAAACTAACCTGGTTGTGTAGAAAATCCACGATGTAGAATTGTTCTTTTACCGGTTTTACCTACAAAAATGGAGTGATGTTCAGCTTATTTACAATGTTATGGTTGGACCTACAAAAATCAAGTCATTTTCAGCGCAACCAGGTTAGGGACGACCTATAGCAATACGACCAGCAATCCAACTTGCCGTTCACACGCTGATCACTTGGTGCCAGGGCACATGGCACTACTGGCGGTCGCTGCGCTGGTGGTTCTTCCGAGTTTGCCCATGCTGTTGCCGTTGCTGCAGTACTGGCGCATCATGTTGCTGGACGCGGGGAAAGGGATGTCGATCCAGTGGCTGTTCTACAGTTGGGGGTGGCCCCCCAGCGTTTCAAGCTGTTGATTGATGAGTAACTTCATTGGCGTGCCAGTTTGTCGTGGGGCCCCAATTGCTGGAGGCCCACTGCTCGTAGTTGGTGCTTTGAATGACATGTTCTTCATGTTCCCGAATGCTCAGGGATGGTTTGTTATATGGTTGTGGGTTAAAAATTGGGTACCCCAAAAACAATTGGTTGATCCAAGATTTCCATTTGGCCATGGTTGGGGGTTGATAATTTAGACTCATACCCATATGATTAAATTAACTATTGATTGTTCACAGGGGTGGTTCAATGGATAAACCCGTCGGTTTGCTCGAGGTCGTTGCGCCAGCTGAACGCCTGGTTGATTCGTGGGGGGTATCCCAAGTGATGGCAGCTGCTACCGAAATGGCACCCATCAAGTGATAGACGCAGGATATACTGTATTCATCGCAGCTTACCATGAACAACCAGCATTCATTTATCGTAGTCATCAGAACTATCACCAACTGGTCGTCGTCGTTGTTGTTGTTGTTGTGGTGGCTGTTGTCATGGCAAATGGCTGTTGTTGCCCTTCGTCATAACATCATCATTGCAGACTTTTGTGTTTGTTAATGTCAACATGCATGGGAATAACCAACAAAATCAAGCAGTACTTGAAACACAGCTTGGGGAATTTGCGTATGTGCGTATGTGTGTGTGTGCGCGTGTGAAAGTTATCTAACCACTTTCCATGAATTAGCTGATTGCTTCATGTCATGTCATGTCATGTCATGCCCACTGTATGCCCAACTTCTACATTATTTGGAGTCTAACATGATCATTGCCATCTCGCAGACACTGCAGTTGAGGCATGTGTTTGGGATCGGCTGATACCTAGCACAGTTGGAAATCGGGTATTCGGGAAACATCCAGCAGCCAAGTGCAATGTTGAGTGTGCCTTTGCTTGACAATGATGATTGATATTGGTCAACAATATTAGTGGGTTAGTCAGCCCAAGCATCAATGTTGCAGTTGATAGTGAGCATGCTGCATGCCTACTATCGTTGACAAGTAGTTTTGAATGAAACATAAGCATTTAGCCATTGGTTACCGACTCATGCGCACCAGCCAACTGTTCCTGCTGTGATTGGCTTACCATTATATATGACAATGAACCATCCCGAAACATCCCAAAACATGGCTTGGTGAACGGTGAACACATCAAAATTACAAGTTTGACCCAATGTCATGCATCAATGGAGCATCCAGAAGTGACATCCAAGTTTGCTGCTCAGGGTTTTTGTTCCTTTCAGGTTTTCCCTTGCTCATTGGTGATTCATGGTCAAGCTTGGGCCATGACAACTCTGTCTCCCTATTGTAATTTCACATGGCCATAAAACATCAGCATATCAGAGAAACACTGCGAACTCATCCATTGAAATGGTGGATTTTTCAGCGTGTCGTCGAGGGTGTCCTACCAACCAGGGTGTTGGACCCATTCTCCCGCGCTGCCAGCCCCAGCAGCCGGGGTCCGTGGCCTGGTGGAGTCGCGAGCCTCCCGAGGTTCTTCTTCTGGTCCAATGGTCGTTATGCCGAAGCCAAAGCTCGCTTCGACTTGAACGGAAGAAGCTGCGCCCTGGACGGACCGTTGCACCGCCGTTGCAAGCCACACCCACCGCACGGTGGAAGCCGTTGGACGACGTAGTGAATCAACATGGCTGGTTGGAGAGTCTACTATTTAAGGTGGTTTCTCGAAATGGGGGTGCTTCCAAAATGGATGGTTTATTGCTATAAATGATTACTGATGGATGATTTAGGGGTACCCCTGAGAAACCACTATTTATAGCTGCATGGTTGATCAACTCACATGGCAACCACCAACCAGAGCAAGGATGAAGATTTTGGAGGGATCTTTCCGGATGCTATAACGCTATACTGTATTGCAACCAGATGCTCCATGTATGCTATATTTACTTATACATTTGGGTCATTTTATAGGCAAACGTAGGCATATACACCATACATGGAGCATCTGTATTGGTGCCTGGAGATGGATCTACACCCAGATGTTTGGTTTCAGTATTTTTGGATGTAACCAGTACTTGGTGGCTGTTAGATCCCTTGCTAAAAGTCTAACTTCTAGTGGCTATATGGTAAATCAATCATATCCCAAAAAAGCTAGAAAGCTAAGTTCATAGCTGTAATCCACCCAGACTACTAACCATCTCAAACCATTCGCCAGAAACGACTAGTTCTACTTTGATGTAACCATTATAATTAAATCATTTTAAACCACTAGTTCTGCACCCACCATTTCCATGAAATCAAGCATAATGATAGGCTTGCCTCGCAGTTTCCGCTTGGTTCACTTTCCACTATCTGTTGGAACGGTCATGGTCTTTTTCTAATGTGTAGTACTGGTGACTCACTGCCATTGAGGGACTAGCCTCAGCATCAAATGCCCAAGTTACGCACTGTTGAGCATCTTCCCACGTTGGGTGGTCAGTGCAATATGCAAATCGTTTTTGCAATGATGCCGCATGATGCGCTGCATACCAATGGGTGGATCCACACATGGCATCACATGGCTAAGTTTCAACCTGTCTGCTGCATAGGGGAACCCTGCAACCATGACTTGATGCTGTCACAACCCATCATTTATCGTCGCCATGGGTTAAATCATTTTGATAACCATTATATAATCATCTATATATCATCAACCCTCATCAACCAGTATGACGTAATTATATGTAATCATCATTAATCAGGATGATTCACCATGTTTGCCCATCATCAACCATTATCGATCCATTAATTCACCCTCATCAACCATTAGTTAACTTCTACCAGCCCCCATGTACCATTACCCAGTACTAGTTATTGCCATCCATCATAATTAACCATACAAGGTGGGGCCCCTAAGGTAGCTAAGTTAAGTTATAGCTAGGGTGACCGGCCCCACCTTGTAGTGCTTTATGCTGGTGAACCATGATTCATAATGGCTGACAATGATTGATGGTGGCTAATGAGTAGTAATTGATATAAAGTAACTAAATTGTACAAGGTAACTAGATATTATATGCCAGTTATTAGCCAATAGCTTGATTATATATGAGTTATTAGCTTGTTCATGGTTACAAAGAATGGCTGATACAAGTATTGAGCTATTAGATTGATATAGTTTAACTGACCACTAAACAATGTTTCAAACACATGTTATAGAAACAGATTAATCACTAAATGTTAGAAGTTAACTAGATAGTATTGATATCAATTGATTAACTTAGAAACAGATTAACTAAATATTGCATCATCGTTAATATCATTAGATTGATAAGTTACATCATCACTAGATGTTACTAAGACCCCTATAATTGTTGCTTATTATCCCCTATTATCAACTATAAACCAGCTATATAACCAGCCAGGTTGGTAAATATATACCCATTTGTCGCTGGTATATCCCCTAGTATTGTTGGGTAATCTCCCCTATTATTAACCATTATAACCAGCTAGTTACCCATTAGTTGATTGGTGAACTGCTTGACCCAGCTCGCCATATAGTTGGTATATATCCCCTATAATCATTAGTTGTCATCCCCTATTATCAACTATTAACCAGCTAGTTAACCACTCACCAGGCTAAGATTCCCATTGGTTTCGATGTGTAACGATCTCCGAGGTGGACACCTTTACAGCCTTGCCATGGTGCCATGGCTCATGTCCAAGCCGCACTACCGCACAGGCGCGCGGACTTCCTCCCGGACGGTCGGTGGGTGGTTTCGATGTTTGTCGTTCCGGAAGGTACCTAGAGATCGATAATACAAGGTGGGCCCCCCCTACTTTGATTAACTTGGTTTATAAGGCCATCTGACTATAGTGTTGTCTACTAAAACTGGTAGTTACCCGAGTTATAGCCCAATTTGTAGCCAATTAGGGGCCCACCTTGTAGGAAGAGATGACTAGGAAGATATCCATCGTAGTTTGGGACATCCAATGATTCATCCAAGACATCCAAGAGATGATTTTTGTTTCGTGATGAACTTCATCCATTTATAGTAATAAACTCATCCATTTTTGGTAATAAACTCATCCATTTTTTGGGGTTCCCAATTTTTTCATAAGCTACCAGATAGATGATCATGTTTGAGTGGTTTAACTGTTGGGTTCAGTCCAAACTGCACATGTTCGCAGTGCCCATAGTTAAGTACAAATACTTGGTGATTGACCATAAAACATAGTTTTTTTTTAGCAAGATCGATCCAAGCCAACAGTGGGGAGACATCATTGCCAAAAACAGCTGGAGACATGGAAACATCGCAGTGCACAACCTCCAAGCAGTGCAGAAAATTCCACAGTGACCCCGCTTGATCCGAAGGGTCGGGGGTCGGGTCGTTGGTCCATTTTGGTCCCACAGGGTCGACGCCGACCCAACGAGGCACCTTCCGCGAAGATATGCGCACCAACCTGCGCAACGTGGTCTTGTCGCCGGGCTGCTTTCAAGAACCTGCGCAATGTGGTTTCTCAGTCGTCATGAAGGGGGACCCCAAACTTATGGATCATTTGTTTTTAATGTTAATTGTTTGGGGTACCCCCTTGGGATTAATCATGATGAGCATTATTATCATCAAATTGTTTATGTAAAGGATGATAACTGGGGAGTCCCCAAGTTGACCTGAGAAGCACCTGTATATGCTTAGTGGTTTCAAGGTGATATAAATATGGTGATTTTCAACCAACTGGGACGATAGCTCCGACCTTTGGAGATTTTTGCGAAGAGCCAAGCACCAACCAGAAAACTCTTCGGATGCTCCGATGCTCAAAAAGGGGCTGGGTCAAGCCGCGAAACATGGCAACGGTCGAAAATGACTTTTCAAGCATCATGTGGGTGTTCCTCAAGCCACAAGTGTCCCTAAAAATATCTAAAAATGGTTGGTTTATTACTAGAAATGGTTCATATGGGATGATTTGGGGGTACCCGTATTTTGAGAAACCACCATGTACAGTACGCCAACAATAGGCTACTCACACATTTCATGGGTGGTTGAACCCCGGATGTTTGCAAATGTGCCTAACAAACTATAGTGATGATGCAGCGAACTATGATTGGTGATGCAATGGATTTGGCCAACCTGCACGATAGAAGCATCAAGAAAATCAAGAAACAATTGATTAAAATTTCAAAAACTCGAAAGATGTGAAGGATGGGATTTGCTAGGAATAACCTCCAAGATGTGGACGCGGGCGCAGGCAACCAGCATTTGGTGAACAGCTGTAATGATTGACTTTTGGGGATTCTTCAAACCAACAACAGTAAGAATCATGACAGAGATATGTCAACAAGCAAAGTGTTTTGTGTTTATCCCGGAGGTATCATCGACAATCACAGGACGTAGCCAGCCATAACCCGTTTACTTGATTGGCACACGATGGGTGCCACTGTCGAGTACCAAGAACCCCAGCTTGCAGCTTGCATCATCAACAATTTGGGTTCCAACGGCATCCCTGTCTGGAATCGTCATAAGCCAACGGCTTCAATGCCACTGGTTGGGATACAGTAACGTTTCTTTTGTCAGTTACCAACTGTGAGCTCACATGATCTCTTTATCCTCCTTGCTGCTATCTAGATTTGATGACCACGAACACCGACACCAACTACATCCCACATGGAGTATGTGGGTCCAAAAATGGTGCACGCCCAAGTCACAGGTGCTTTCCCGGTGTTTTGATCATGGATTTGCTGCTTGAGGGCTGGCGAACTGGACCAACCCACGTGGATAATCTCGATTTTTGTCCACAGGTCATCGCCAATCTACATCCAATGCTGAGTCATCATCCGAGGCCAACGGGTTTCTTCGGCATGCCCTTGTCCATTTGGGCCTACAGTCGACTTCATGCAGTAGTGCCCTGGTCCGCATCACGCCGTGCACATCCTTGCACCGTTGGGGTGATGGACTTGTTGGGACTTTCAAGACCTTTCCTGGTACGTAGCCCTAGGGGTAAACTGCCATTCGGACCGGACCTCACGTGTTTTTCGCTGATCAAGCAATTCTACAACCATTGTGAATAGCTTTTTAAGGTGGGTAAACCAAGTGGTACGCAAGAAAACGACTATGAGTATGAGTATGTATGAGTAGTTAATAGTGAATAATGTTGTTGATGACCATATCAGCAATACATTAGTTGCCTATTCATGTTTCCCTAGTGATACTTGTATATCAGTACGGATTTGTCCAGTGGTCCCCGACCAACCTTCCAAAGGGTCATTTAGTGAAGCCACCAATTGTACAGAGTGGTAGACCCCCAGTTATAAGTTGGACAATAAGCCATTGAACTACGTACAGTTGCGTCTACTAAGTCTACTACAAATGGAAGTTACCCTACGTACAGTTACATGGCTGTGGGTCAAAACCCCGTACCCCTGGTTCCCCTATCGTTAACCATTGTTTTCCCTATGATTTGGTTGGTTATGATAAGCCATTATTGACGGTTAATATTGACCCATAGCCACATCTACAACTGGTAGTAACCTAATATTTATAACCTAACTTAGGGTTGCTACCCCCTAGTCACCTCTCCACTACTACAACTGGTAGTAACCGTAGTTAACTCCAGGGTTACCCTACGATATTTATAACCTAAGTTAACTGACCGGGGGTTACCACTCTGTAGAGGTCCCACCTGGGACTACGGGGGAACTGCCCAAAGCGCGCGGTCCTCGCAGGTGGCGATTCTCTTTGTCCTCCCAACGGCCGCCTTTGTCGGGTCGTGGTACCGCAGGAGAGCCAGCGCTGGCGCTGCCCCCGTGGCAACGCTTGGTTCGCGGGGCTGCCATCGTGTACGCAACGATGGTGAGGTTGTGGCTCAATGGTCTGTTATCATAGGAAATGTTGCTGGGTGGTGGTTGGATTATCATACTAAAGACAGGCCACAGAAGAGTTAATTACCAAATTGTGAATGATCGTTGGTGGTTCATCCTGGTCTTAAATGACAGGTGGATGATACTAATTGATATATTTCAGATGCAGAAAGCACATGACACCAGGGATCATTTGATTGGTATGGGTCCTGTATCGACAAAGAGTAAGCCCGAGAAAAATGATGACGGACCCGACACTGACTGATCACTTTGGCATAGTTCAGGGGTGGTCTCCTTTGGGACAACCCCACAGTATGCTTGTGAAGAAGGTTTTAACCTCAACTGCAGCAAATTGTACCGTAGGGCCGTAGGGCTTCTCGTATAAAATTTCCTCCTGCTAATAATAATTGCATAAAATTGACATGACAAAAGAGTCAGCTAATTGTTGACAGTCTACCTCCGCAGATGTGGGGCTGCTTGGATTACCAGCATGTTGTCCATGTGCGCAGCTCCCCTGTCCCCGTTTCGTTGCTCCTACGGGTCGGGGGCTCCTTAACGGTAGCATGTCACTGTCCCATTGGGCTCTCGGGTGATCCCACCACGAAAAAGCTGTTGCCCTGGGCTCAGGATCTTCGGCATGGACTCCGCTTACGTTTGCTTCAAAAGGTGCCCTGCACTTGTGGAGAGCGGGTCGTAATGGTGAAAGATCGTGGAAAGATGGTGACATTGGTGACCGTCGCAACAGCGTCGCAACAAGTTTCAACTACCTGGGTCAATGAGTTGTGGATGCTGACACAGCGTTTTTTCACTCTTGATTCTTTGTTGATGAACCACAATTCATTATATCAACCTTTTCCAGGCTTTGAAGGACCTATAACGGTGGTCAGGGGCGAACCATGACTCACACGTCTCACTTGGGGGATCCGGTGGTTTCCATGTAGGTCCCATGGCCCAATGAGGCTCAGCCCTCCAAGTGTTTCTTTGGCAACAGTTCCAAAAAAATTGAACTGAAATTTGGTACAATAGTAGTTACTTAGGAAAAATGTCTAGCCTAGCAAACTTCTAGTTTTAATTTCTTTGTATTTGTTTAACACGTGTTTTTTAGCGTTATCTTCGACTAATCAATTGACCCTTGTATATTGTTTAAATCAAAAAGCATATCATTCAGATTCAGATAACTAATCATGCAGCTAATTGTTTTGACTGAACTGTTTTCACCTTGTTTTATCCGGTCTTGCCACGTGTCCGAGCAGCGCATCTCTCCCGGGACGGTGCTTGGTAACTCAGCGGCACATGGGATCCCTTGTAGCTGGGAAAGCGCAAAGCCGCGCTCCCGCTGCACAAAACACTGGACATCCATGAGTGAAAATGAGTCCAAGACTGCCCAGACCTTCCAGTTCCCACCCTATTTCATACAGTAGGTACCCTGCCCCCAGTTACGACAATCGCTGGTAGAAACTGTTTGCGCATCTATGATTCATGCTTACTGCTTGCGCTTAGGGGTGGGCCTTGGCCACAAGTTTCGGTTCACAGCTCGGTTCCGATCCGCGACACCACTGGGTGTGACGGCCAGGACTTTGTTCGAACCACGAGATTGGTTTCAGCTCTGGCGATTGAACTGCCGGTTGGCATCCATGCAGCTCGCCTGGTTGGGGCGTTCCTGTGTTGAGTGCCACCAGACCCACATCCCAGTGATGATAGCTCTTGTAGTGGTTGTCATGGTGACATTTGTCCTAAAACATGATGGAAACTGTGAGCCATCGGAGCCTCATAGAAGCCTCGCGGCTCAGGACAGCATATGCCATCCACGACAAGACCAAGGACTTCGAAAGAGAAGACAAGTGGAACTTCATCAAGGGATGTCTGGAGCCGTTCCGCGCAGCTTCGTCATGTTGTTGGGCCCGTTGTTGAAACACGGCATCGATGATTGTACCCCTGATCCTTCAGAAGTTGTGATCTTTCTTTGTGACATTTTGTGACAATGTTCAGATTTGGTGCGACACACTATTTGTGGACAATCAGATTTGGACTCCAACATATGTTCCCGATTTTAAATCAATTGATTTCATCTTCTAGATGTATTTTTCAGGTTCTTTGTCATTCTTCGCGATATTTCTGTCATAGAAAGGGTTGTCTTTTTTTCTAGTCGGAATTAAGTGTTTGTGTTGTTATATTATGCATTCCTTCCGGACATGTGGGCCACAAGAGTCTTTTTGTTTGCATATTTTTGTATGGGAATACACGTTGATATTGGATGATATTGGTTGGTCCACACAAAGTAAACATGTTTATTTGGGTGTCCACTGTCCAATCAACAGCCAAGATGCAACATATGTTACTTGTGTTTACTGATGTTTAGGGTGTGTTCTCTTTATGTGACAGCTTCTTCCACGCCAGGGAAATGTTCTACTGACCAGATTCTGTTTGTATATGGATGTGGGTCAAAACCCTGTACCCCTGGTTCCGCTATGACTAACCATTGTTTTCCTTATAAAATTGTGGTGAATATGCATGAATATCCCTTACTAGTTGGTTGATTAATATTCACCCATAGCCAGTATGACGAGTTGGCATTTTTCATCCAACTCTCACGTTATAGTTACCATCAGGGTGCGCTGTCCATAGTGGCATGCATCACTTGCGTAAGGTCAAAGTGTTGTCCGTTTCCGAACCACGAAGCAGCTTATAAACCAGCTTATGAACCAACCATTAACCAGTACCATAGCGAAAAAAAGGCTGGTTCAAAAGCTGATGAACCAACCATTAAGCAGCAAGTTGAACCAGTAAGTTGAACCAGTAACCAATTTCGGAAAAAATGCGCGTCCCCATTTGTTATGGATAAGCCGATGTGTAATTTCCTCAAGACGTTCCTGGCCATGGCACTGTTTTGATGCAAGCTATCACCAGTGGCTGAGGCGTGTCCCAACCTGAGACACTGATCTTATTCGAGATGCTTAGGAACCTAAATATTTCCACCCCTACCCTGCCAGTTATGTGACGGTTAGGGCTAGATATTAATAATGATGGAATAATTCACCAAACTGGAAGGGTAATAATGATGGTTAACAATGCTTAATGATGCTGGTTAACACGTGTGGTTAATTAGTGGGTAACAATGGTAATCAACCCCAGTTGATTAATAGGGATTAACCTTGTCATAGTAGTCCGTTAACGTTTGCTACTGGGGCGGTTAAGTAGTGGTAATCCCTACCATGTCACTCTGGCTACCAGCCCCTGTGAATCAATTAAGCATACAAGGTGGGCCCCCCTAGTTATAACTTGGTTTATAAGGCCATCCAACTATAGTAGTTATATCTACTATAACTGGTAGTTACCCTAGTTATAACCCAACTTATAGCTAGTTAGGGGCCCACCTTGTAGGATACGTTTACCCGTGCAACTTACCCACCGTGTATGATGCGTCCGAACCCCCCCAACTGTTGCACCGACGACGGCTGGTTCCAGGACAACAATTTGCCCACCACTCCAGCGTGCTACGCCCCAGCGACGCTGAAAACAACTGGGAACTCCTCTCTGGCAGTTGGCAGTTGGGGAATGATGGTAATCATCTGACAATATTGAGCAATCTATTTTGCAACAATGTTGGCAGTTGTAACAATGTTGGTAGTTGATGATCAAGCAAATACTGCAGCATGAATGGGTGGGAGTTGTGAAATAATAGTTAATTATTATTGATAGTTTCATGTATTAACCATATCATTTGAATAGTAATTTTGAAATGAATGATAGTTAAAACATTGATATTTTGAATTAAACCATATCATTTGAATAATGAATTAAACCATATCATTTTCAATAGTCGTTATTGAATGGCTTGCGGGACAAACCCATCATGGGAATCGTTGATGATCCATGGCAGCTGAGGATTTCAGCGTAACTGCCAGGTGCCAACCACTATCGTCCATAATCCAGCAGCTGCCGTGTTGTTAAACAACTACTGGTTGGTGATTATTATCATTATGATCCATTAGAATCAGCATGAACCATTATTAACCATTGGTCGCATTTTAACAACTATTAACCACTTATATAGTTCATGATCATAGCCATAACCATCATTATTAAGCATAATGAACTACCTATAACCGTTATTATTAACCACTTTTATGGGTAGTTCAACCACCAACCAGAGTCAGATTGGGTCCAGTTCACCCCCATATTCGGAGAATCGCTAGGCTGGATGTCCCAAAGACCTTGGTCGCCAAGGACCGGCAGCTGTCCGCGCATCGAAAGGGGCGTTTTCACAACTTCTTGCTACTGAAATTGTCTTGGCATATCAAATCATATCAGTGAAATTGCCATCATCAATGAAGAATAGCCATCATCAATCCAATCAGATCATATCTTTTCAATGAAACTGCCATGAAGAATAGCCACCATCACTCGATCTGATTGGACCACCATGTCACCGGCATTTCCGTTTGGAGGACGTCAACGAAGAAGGAGGAATGGGCATTCACGTCGCTTGGCAACGGAACAGATCGCGGCAATGGTACAGCAGTACTACCGGCATCGGTCCTGGGTTGATGACTGCCAGATCATCAACTTTAAGACCTTAAGATAAAGATACTTAGGGTTGATTTATCAACTCTATAATACTTAATATATTGAATTAATCCATATTAATCCATATAAAC
Organism: Symbiodinium kawagutii; assembly: GCA_009767595.1. Classification (NCBI taxonomy): domain Eukaryota; class Dinophyceae; order Suessiales; family Symbiodiniaceae; genus Symbiodinium; species Symbiodinium kawagutii. Next base: position 19,507 of record VSDK01005763.1, read on the forward strand.
CCATAGGAATAATCCATGCTATCCATATCCATATGAACCCATATTGACTCATATGAATTCACAAAGAACCCATATACCCATATTAGTTTCATACATGTGCATATCAACTTTTGATCCCAAGCTCCGTTGGGTTCAGGACGGTGCCCATCCATCATTGACAACCCGCTGGGAAGGCTTCACATGTAGCAGGGATGGTCGTTAGCTGGTAAACTCATGGTTAATAGTGGGTATAATGGTTAATAATGATCATTACTGGCTAAACAGCGCTAAACAGAACAGGAATGGTTGGATATGGTTTTCTAGCGGTTAGTTGGCTGGTGAATAATGGTCAGAACGGTTCATTTCATGATCATTTCTGGTTTGCCCTTGTTGCCATAGTGGTATTTTTTCCCGTTTGTGATTTTTAGTAATGCTTAATGAACGGTTACTAATAGGGATGCAATAATGGTCGATCATTGCCCTGGGTTTGTACATAGCCATGGTGCTACCTACTAACCATCCAAGTTTATATGGTAGCCATAATAGGGAAACAATCAGTTGGGGGGGTGCACACGATTGATCAACAAACCTGTATACCAGGTGTGGATCATTGACAAATTTGACGAGATATCTCAGCTTGAAGTCCAACGACAGAGCAGCCTTGGGCTGGATGCACTGCATATCGTGGTTTACAGAACCTGTCGTACCGAATTTTGAACCATTAGATATGACCATTCTTAACCAATGAAGAAAATGAACAGATGTTACCATTAGATATAACCATATAACCATTGAATGATGTTACCTGCCTCTGAAGAGCATTCATTCAATGACCATTCTTAACCAATGCTGATGAACCATTAGAGACTAGTCTCAACCGATGCTGATGAATCATGAATGACCATGATTGACCATTTTCAAGCGATCTCAACAAAGATGGACCTTCATCCAATCGACCTCAACCATATTGGTTAATTATATAATTCTTATTAACCACCATCATGGACCATTAAAAGATGTTTGGTCATCATGCTTTAACTGATCTTTCGGTGCTATCCATACTAACCTGGCTGAATAATTCCATCAGGTTTCTTTACTATTCTGGTTGATGGTTTCAAACATTTGTTTTCTCTTGAATAATCATTAGCAGATCGTTGGTTGACCAATATTTGTCATAGGAGTTGAAACCACCAACCAGTTTTTTATTACTATGATATTGTTGTTGTTATTATTGCTATTGTTGTTACCATTGTTATCTCCATCATTATAATTGTTACTATTGTTATTACTATTCTGACCATTAGTGTTAGTATCATCATTATTACTCATTATTATTAGCATTCTTATTATTATTGTTATTACCATAGTTATTATATGTTATTATTATCATTGCTACCATCATTTTGCACATCAAAATCTCCGCTCGCCGATTCGAACAAAATCGCCGGCCGAACTTCTGGCAGTCGCCGTCAGGTCCTAAAAAACGTACTTCATGGCGGAAACTGGTTGCTGCAGGACCCGGCGGCACTTCGTTGAACCCAGGGGAGGGGTTCGCCCCTTCGCAGCAGGCGCCGGTGAGGAGTTAGTATGTGTAAATGATGAATATATTATAGTGGTTAGAATATGGCCATGGGTCAATATTAACCATCAATAATGGCTTATAATGACCAACCAAATCATAGGGAAAACAATGGTTAATAGTAGGGGAACCAGGGGTACGAGGTTTTGACCCACTGCCATATACTGACTACTCATATAGGGTTTCTCAAAATATGAATAGTGGTATATTGCCAAGCCGGTGGTTTCTCAAAATAGGGAGCCAAAAAAACGGTTGGTTGGTTACTAGAAATGGTTTGTATTAAATTAAGGATGATTTAGGGGTACTGGTACCCCTATTCTGAGAAACTACCATACGGCAAATTCTTTGTGTGTTATAGTTGTGACACATATGGAGGTAGGAGTGATACTGAAACATATGAGAATCATAGATAGAGATACTAAGACATATGAGAATCATAGACATAGATAGAGATATTGAGACAAGTGAGAATCATAGAAATGGATAGAGCTACTGAGCTATGTACAAATGAAGTAGCAACAGACGTGGTGGTCTTTTGGGCATTTTGGTTGGTCATTAAATGGTTGTGTCGCAAAATAAGGGTACCCGGTACCCAACAATGGTTGCTGGTCGGTGGTTTGATTGACATTTTCGATTTTCCCTTGCAATTATCAACCATTGGTTGGTTGGCTAATTTGTTTCATAGGGGTTGAAACCACCAACCAGGTTGGTTTATTACTATTTTCAATAAACTAGATGATTTTGGGATACCGGGATACCCCTATTTTGAGAAACGCCCAAAGGGCGGTACCTACTCATAGACACTATTATTAAGGAAACCACCAGGTTTGGTGACCTACTTTGACAAACTTGTTTGGTGATAACCAACAAAGGATGGGAGAAATGAAGGTTTAGTTGCAGAGTTGGTGATGAGGTCGGTGCGTAACCTCATATAGGTATTACAACCTGACTGATTGTAGTGATGGTTATTGGTAGTATTTGACACTTGTAGGCCAGGCCAATTGGGGTGTATTCGTGAACATAGTTGACACTGCCAACAATACTTGCGCGTTGTAATGTGTAACGAGCCAGATGAATCGCATTGAATAGCTGGCTGCTGGTTTCAATCATTCAAAGCGAGGAGTGGTTGATTGGTGGAAGATGATAGGTCGGCTGTTCCAGATCATCTTTCTTGGATGGGTCCTAAGAAGCAATGTTACGCAAGGCCAGGCCTAAATGAAGACTCAGTGTTTTAAAGCTGATGACCCGTCATGAGAAGATCAACATGCCAAGGGGATTTTGACAGGCCATTAAGTGGGTGATTAACGGATCCTAGATGGTGGCTTCTTACGAAACCACACGAAATGGTTGATTAATTAATGGGTGTTTCTCAAAATAAGGATATTTTAAGAAACCTCCAAATAAAGATTGATAAAGGATGACTTGAAGGGTACCCCTATTTTGAGAATCCCCCAGATTTTCATGGACACAAGAAACCTGTTCGAAGGATCCGGGAAAGGTACGAAAGCGTTTTTTTTTTTTTTCGGAACTCAGACATGTTTCAACCACTATTACTGTAACCATTACTTTCCACTGTTAACCATTACTTACCACTATTAACCAGGCAGCTACATCCCTCTCTAGTCATGGCTCAGGAACTTCCAGAAATTTGACATGCTTTCTTCTTGGTCGCCAAGAGTTTGGGCGCAGTTGGTTGCATATGTTGCACACGATGCATTGATAGCCCTGGCTACTACCCCAGGTTTGATGCCTGACATGTCGTTTGTTTGTGACCGAAAATTGGCAAGCCTTTTGATCAGTTTTGTTGCTTGCAAGGTAAGCGAACCAGCGCATCAATATGCATCTTATCCCATACTGTTGGCTTCGGTGTTTGTTTGTGTTTGCTCGTAACCAACTTGTCAACAATCCATTATCCGATTCAAACCAATTCACTGACTAATCACTAATCACTTCATGCACAAATTTATTAACTAACCATTCATCGATTCTTCAACTAATTGAGTATGAATCACTTCATTGACCAAGTCATCAAGTAACCAGCTCATGAACTACACCATTCACTTATGAACTAAGCATCAACTCATGAACTAAACCCTTCACTCATGAACTAAACCATTGCTCATTGACCGCCCACCAATTCATCAAGCAATTCATTTAGCAACGCTCGCGGCGCAGCCCCCAGGAGAAGTTGGACAATCATCCGGAGGTTGGGAAGCTTCTACCGAAGGCACGGTATCGTTCGTTACAACGGGTCCGGTGCCGGAACCGGGTCCGTTGATGGTCGACCAACCGCGACCCAACGGGGGTCAGATCAACATGGCGAGTTGGGTCAAGCAGTTAACCAACCAATAATGGGGATAATAACCAACCAGTTTATAGGGAAAACAATGGTTAGTGATGAGGAACATGACTCTTGGATTTTTGCGAATGTTGATGGTTTGGTGGCTTGTAGTTGGTACCAGTTGATGATGGTTCATGATGTTGGCACGATGGTTAATGATGTTGGTAAGTAATGTTGGTGAAGAATGGAATAGTACAAGGCCGATGATAAGTCAGCCGAGCAATAATGGTTGTTGGTATGTATCATAGCATGGTTTGACAATATGTTGATTAATAATGGATCACAGCAAAATGATGTGGTTTATCTTGGTTTGAAATGGTTTACAATGAAGGTAAAGATTGGTTCGGAAGCGTATGTTGAGAGCATGATTATAGTATGGTCAATAAAGATGGATACTGGTTGTTAGTAAAGGCTAACTATCACTACTGGCTATTTATAATTGCCGATATTACCCTTGAACAATGTTTATGAACTGTTTCCAAGTGTTGAATTGAATTAGACAATGATTAAGTACTTTCGTTCAAAATGATTCAATGTTAATTCATGATGATTAATTAATAATATTCAACAGTGGCGGTCCATGGTTTCTGGCAATCAGCTATGTGTTTTCCAATAGCATTGAGCATAACCATCCCAATAGAACCATTGACCAATAACCATTGATCGTTTCCCCAAATTTCCCAATGGCCAGACGCATCCTGTTTCGCATCTCGAGCAGTTGTGTCTCATCCACTGAAGCCAGTGGCTGAGTTTTGTGCTTGAAGTTGTTGGGTTATGGGGTTAGGCAGCAATTTCAAGGGGGAGCAATGTCCAACAATTTCATAAGGAAAACAATGGTTAGTACCTAGGGGTACCTAGGGGTCAATTGTTTTGACCCACAGCTGTTTCGATTCTGTTGCTCCTCTTCTTGAATTATTGCTTGTTTCTTGTCCTCGTGAAGCTCTTGTTATTTTGGCTTGTTCGCTTTTCTGCTCGTAGTTGACAAATGTTTCTGCAGCTGTTGATTGTTTCGCATCCAATATCGCACAACCATCATTTTCTTGGTGCAAAACTGTTGTAACGGTGAGTGCTACAATACGTTGCTCAATGTAGGCGGTGCCATGAAACTGTTTGGAAAACAAATGATGCAAATCCATAAGACACGTGATATGAAAATCCTTGACTTGCAGCTTTTTGTTTATCCTTTTTTGCGGCATGTGCCAAGTTGTTTCTTCTTGACTTGAGTCATAGAGGGCAGGAACTTGATTTGGCTGTGGGTCAAAACCCTGTACCCCTGGTTCCCCTATCATTAACCATTGTTTTCCCTATGATTTTGTTGGTCACTATAAGCCATTATTGATGGGTAACTGCTTGACCCATAGACATATATAGCTGGTATATCCTTTATATCCCATACTATTGTTGGTTGTTATCCCCCATGGTTATCCCCCAATATTAACCAACTATCCTTAGTTACCATAGTTACCTTAGTTACCATAGTTACTTGGTACCCTTGGTTGCTTCCATTCTCGGACTCACGTTACCCCTGCGTTGCACGAAGCTGTACCACAGGAGTGTCCCTTGTCCACGATGCGCGTGGCCAGAGGCTTAGGGCCACGGCCGATCTTTGAGCCGCGGTGATGGGCCACCCTGACTGTTAATGGTACCTGTGGTAGATCCAGCTCTAACCAAGGGATCGCAATGGTTGATCTAAATAGGTAGAACAATCACCTGAGTTTAATCTTTGCACAGGTGATCTATCGATCTTCTGTGGTTGAACTGGTGTTTCACAATGGTTAATTAGGGATAATAATAAAATAGTAAAAACATACAAAAACAATGGTTGAACAAATGCAAATGTTGGTGGTTCGATTGACATTTTTTCTTTTTCTTAATATTCACCAAGGGTTGGTTAGTTGACTTGCGTATATTTTTGATCGGGGCGGTGAAAAACCACCAACCATTATCAATATTGATAAACCGATAAACCTGTGAATGGTACATCCAGCTTCTACCACTTACCAGCTGGTGATTGGCCGTCGAATATGTAGGGGGTTATTCATGTGGATCTACCATTACACTTCTAAATATTTACAAAGGCCATTTTGCAAAACATGAAATTCCATGCTCTCCTCAACAATTTTAATGGAATTGCATAACATGTCCAAAAATCAAAATACAATTTCAAAGGAATGTGTTGCTCCCCTCAAAACACGCAAATTACCAACTCGGGAATAGCCATCATCCAATAGCTGCTGAACTCAAGGGTGATTGTTGGTTGTTGCTCTCTGTTGAGCCCTTGTTCCCAGGATAGTTCTATTGAAACTTCAAGGCCTTCGGTCGGTTGAATGTTCAGAACTTTGTGACTGGCTGTGCGGCTGCGTGAACCGAACTCTATGTCTCTCACATCTTACGCATTGCAACCAGGAACCCCCATTCGCCACCACAGATCACTGACCACTCATCATCACTAAGCAAGCCTCACCAACTTAACCGCCCTGCAACTACTATGGTTGCATTGATACTTTTCAATCCATGAGGGTTCCATCAGTGTGCCCCCAAACCACCACAGAAGTAACCATCATCAACAGGAGTTAGTAATAATTAATCATTATTAATAGCGACAATCATTATTATCATACCGTAAGTAACCATCATCATCCGCAGTACTTAGTGACCATCATCATTAATTGGTCAGGTGGTTGATGGTTACTAGTAGTAACTAGCCAGTATTACCAATAGTCATCCATAGTATCACTCATACTTTTCATAGGGGTTGAAACCACCAACCCGTATTAGTAACCACTATCATTTTAATTAACTATGAGTAACCATCGTCAATACTAGTTAGAAATAAACACTACTAGCAGTAAGCATCATTATCATACCATTAGAAACCATTATCGCCATCGACAGTACTTTGTATCCGCCCACTATTCACCTATGGTGAATCATCATCATCATCATCATCATCATCATCATCATCATCATCATCATCATCATCATCATCCCATGGTTTCCCCATGGTTTCCCCATGGTTTCCCCATGGTTTCCCCATGGTTTCCCCATGGTTTCCCCATGGTTTCCCCATGGTTTCCCCATGGTTTCCCCATGGTTTCCCCATGGTTTCCCCATGGTTTCCCCATGGTTTCCCCATGGTTTCCCCATGGTTTCCCCATGGTTTCCCCATGGTTTCCCCATGGTTTCCCCATGGTTTCCCCATGGTTTATGGTGCCTTGAAGCTCCTAGGCACGCCGTTTGCTGCGACGGCCGCACTCAATGATTCGGCCTGCGAGCTGATGAGCTGGTGAATGACCCTGCGTATGACCCGGTGAATGACGCAGGATGATGTGATTAGATGGCGAGCTGGGTCAAGGCTTTAATCAACTTTCATGGGGGAGAATCACTAACAAAATCATAGGGAAAACAATGGCTAATGATGGGGAACCAGGGGTACGGGGTTTTGACCCATAGCCAAATGTGCTTAATCGTGGCTAGAAAGGTCATGATAGTGGCTTGATAAATGACTATAGTGGATTACTCTTAGTCCACCATTTGTATCGCCGGCTTAATAGTGGGTATAATCCTGCTTGATAATGTTGGTTAACAACTTCTAATGATGATTAGTGATGGTTAATGGTTGATGATAGATGATAGTCAACAACGAAAATAGGGGATACAGACAACTGTCACCCCCCCATTACTGAGCAGCTTATAGAGCATTCTATGATTGGGGTACCCGAAATCATCTAGTTGTTAACCATTTATAGTAGTAAACCATCCATTTTTGGGTTCCCTATGACTTGAGAACCCCCATTTAAGCATCAACAAAAACTTTGGTTGACCATGTTACAATCCAATTTTTGACGGTGGCGAAGCATTGCTAAACGTGCCCTGAGCCCTTGTACTCAGGTAAACTCACCTGGCAGTTTAAAGGCTTCAGTTTGAATAGGTGGTTATGGGTCAATATTAACCAACCTGGCTGGTTATATAGCTGGTTCTTGGTTGATAATAGGGGATATAACTAACAATTATAGGGGATATATACCAACTATATGGCAATGGGTCAATATTACCCATCAGTAATGGGAGATAACAACCAACAATAAATGGAAAACCATGGTTAATGATAGGGGAAGCAGGGGTACGGGGTGAACTGACCCAGTGCCAGGCAAGCCAGCTATAAATGTTGGACTTTCCACCTCCAGGTTGATGTGCCCGAGAGTAGCAAGAAGCAAAAATACACTGACTGTCAGCATCAGGGTGAGCCTTCTCTACCATGAACATTCTTGAGTGCTTTTGGGATTGGACGGAATTCCCATATAATTACCCATACATATATATATATATATACCTGGCTGGTGGTTTTAAACATTCTTTATTTTCTCAAACGTAATATATATATATATATACAAATGGTTTGGTTGACTTGCGCATATTGTTCATCGGGGTGGTGAAAAATCGCCAGCCAGATGCCCACCAACAATTCAAGTTCACTTTCTGATTATTTGCTGACTATCTGATAGTTACCATGATTCATCTCAATAGTTCACTATCTTTGCTATAATTTCAAGTTCACTTCATTATTAAGCAAAAAATCATCTGATAGTCACTATCAGCTCTCCATGATGCTCCACATCCCGGTGGCGATGTCGGTGTCAGGCGCACCTGTTGACAGCAAGAAGAAGCTCTGCACTTCGCTCTGTGCAGTGATGAGCTCAGTATGGGGCCAGGTGTGGCCCCAATCATCGTGTGTGGCCCCAAGGGGTCATGGTTGTTGGTCATGGTGGTGCTGAGAAACCATGGGATTTTTGATGGTTAACTATGGTTTACAGTGGTGAATGGTGCATGATAGGTGATCAGAACCAACCGTTGGATTGTTCGAGAACCAGCTAGTTGGTGGTTAGATTGGGAGGGGTGATTGACGATCGTAGTATTGAGAGGTGTGATTTAAAAGTACAAACCAGTCAAACCAGATAACAACCACCAAATCAGGAGCATGACTCCACAGAGGATGGTGAATGATAAGTGAGCAGTTTGATAAACTACTGTGAAAGAAACAGTGCTTGGTCATTTCCCATCCATAGTTCACGAGATGGGCTATTGGTCACTGGTTTTGAGTGAGTGCCCTCTCCCTGGATGATAACTTTCACGGCATTCATTTCTCAGTGAATCGGTTTGTAGGAAATTTGCTGAAACTTGTTTTGTCAAACGCATTATTTGAATGAATCGGCCTATACGATGAAGCAGCCAATATATTTGTGTATATGTTTATTCAATCATATATATATTTATTTATTTATTTATAGATGCATAGACATATCATTTAACACCAGTGAAATGTGTCTTTCAATTCCAGGTGTGGCGTGCTGGTCGCGCCGGAGCATCCACAGATCACAGCTGCGTCATGGTGGATACTGGGCATGGTGAGTGGCTGTTGGGGTTGGTTGGTTGGTTGGGGTTGGGGTTGGTTGGTTGAGGTTGGTTGGTTGAGGTTGGTTAGTTGGGGGTGCTTGGTTGGGGGTGGTTGGTTGGTTGGGGTGGTGATTCTTACGACTGATAAGTAGGAATGGTTTGTAGAAATGGTTTCTCAGTGATACAACCTGTTAATGAGGATAGTTCAAGGCTGATTTTTCAAAGTACGAGTCAATGCATGGCCGATAGTGGCTTATATTTTAGATAAAAATAATGTTTGAGTTTTGGTTAATAATGATGATTCATAGTTGTCAATAGAATGAAATTGTCACCAACCATGTGAGGGTTCTCATTGGTCATTAGTGGTGATTGATAGTCTTGTAATTTGACTAAAAGTTGCTTTTAATGGCTCAGAATGATGGTCATCAATGGTTATTCAATATGGGTTTGTCATCATTTGTCCAAAAATGGCGTGCCCCCAAGTCGCAGGTGGTTTCCCGATTAACAAAGGGTTATGAGCTTGGATGGTTAGTACCACCATAGATGGACAAATCCATACGGTGGTTTCTCAAAATAGGTGGGGCCAAATTTCCATTATTAACCAATTATGGCAGTAAACCAACCATTTTGGGGATACCCGCATTTTGAGAAACCACCGTATGATGATCATTTATGATGCCCACCAATCGTTTGCCTTTCCCAGTGGTGAAACCAAGGCTGGGTCGAAAGGTTGAAATCTGCAGTGTTTCATTCATGGCCAACCAGGCTACAGGTGGTGGTTCGGAGGGAACTAAGCAGCCAGGGGTATCCCTATAGACCAGGAGTGCCCTAACCTAATGGTAGGCAAAGTATTGGATGCTTACTTGATCGTTGAAAACGGTCAATATTGATGGCTGAAAGCGATTAAAGTTGAAGGTTAATAAAGATTGCCAATGGAAATTGACTATTGTTGGCCACCACTTGCCATTGATTTCGGGAATATGCTGGCGACCAACTGAATATTGTGGGAGTTTCCTTCCTTGGTTACCTCCTTACTAGGGTGGGTTGACCACAGCCTTGGCATATGTGATGGGTGTGAATGTGGATGATGCATGGTATTGATACAATATTCTACCAGAGAATGTGAAATCATAGGATCATGCAATAATGGGACAACATGGTAATCAATACAACATGTATGAATTGTTTCTCATATTTGGTCGTATCCTCACAGGATAAAGTAATAATGCGATACGGCGATACATAATATGATCGTGATCCTGTGCTGATACCGCAACCAAATATCAAAGCATTTCACATCTCGCTGGGATCCATACTCGGACTCGGAACCTACTGGTTGATGGGCACCGTATGCCTTTTGTTGAGCCTTACACCCAAAGGTGCCAAGGCTCCCAGGGTGTGTCCTACATATCCGTAGAAATCTTATCATTAAGCATAACTTAGCCATTGTCATCAATTCCCACTCTGGTGAACTGCGTGAAAAATCCACCGTTGATTTCCCACGATTTACCGCAACAAATGGTGATGTTCTATTGTTACTATGGTGTTCATGCGGTTTTCCTATGCTTTCCTTGGCTTTCCAACCAGGTTAGTTTCCAAGGAGGGTAGGATATCATCATGATCTCCTAGGTATCCTCGCGGCCCAGGACATTCCGGACCCACGGGGGGCAGAACTGTTGGGTACAGGGTCCACTTCCGCGCACTGGTACGCGCTCCTTGGCTCGTTGAAGCTGGCACCAGACTTTCCGCAGAGCGACCCAGAGATGAAAGGCGGATAGGCTGAAAACAGCTCTCCCATTAATCATTAATTAACTATTATATTTCATAACATTATTAGATAGTAAATAGTTGATCATTAACTATTAATCATTAACTACATTGATAGCTCTTCCATTAACTATTGTGTTCAACAGACTACCACTATGTTAATAATATTGGATCAAATACTGCATGGTTGATAATGGTTGATTTTCCCAGGATATGATTAACTATCATTCTTAACCATCATATCATTTCCGTCAGTCAACTGCTATAAACGGTGATTGACCATGATTGACCACTCTTAACTGTGGTCTATTCATAGCTGTTGCCCCTCGCAGCGATCCACCGTGTTGTTGGTTTTCAGTTCGAATCGATGGCGAACACTTTCGGGGGATGATGCTTATCCTGGATCGATATGGGGAACGGCTTTCCGCTGTGAGTTACCTCCTCCATCATAGATAACATCCACCATGTTGACTATATACCATTCTGAACCATTGACAGCTATCGTTGGCCGCCTTTAGCTGCCATCAACCATGGTTAGTATACTATTGAAAGCAGTTAAGCATGATGGTCACCCATGCACTAGCCATCAATCATTCACCCTTGGTCGCCATGGTATGATGACAGGAACCTGAATCTGTGAAGCAGTGCTAACGAGTGAGTTGAATGACAGCAAAGTAACTGTGGACAAGGAGTGGCCAAGACTAGGAATTCTTGATTGCTAACTAACCATGGACTAGTTCATTACTAGTCACCAAGTCGCAACATATGTGGGCTCGTTCATGGATGCTCATCGTTAAGCCTAAACTATTGGTTGATCAGTAGCTAAGCATAGTGACTGACCATGGTTGATTGATGGTTACACAATTGAAGACAACCATGGCGACAACCATGGGAACCAGCACACCATTGCGCCAGAAAAGTTGCTTAGCGTTTTATCATCGTGGAACCGACTCATTTTTCGTGGCTGATTCGAGACCAACTGAAGAAAACGTGGGAATATGCAAGTATTTAATGTCATTGAGTTGCTTATTAAGCTTTTGAATGCTTTTGAGCAATTGGGTTACCTACTAACTTATTTACAAGATGATTCAACACTCATTTGAGTTGCTTCTTGGCCATGAAGCCTCTACTTTCACTCACTTGAACCCCATGTGAATTGACCAGTTTTAATTGTTTCTACAAAGTTGCTCCTTGACCGTGTTTGACCCCCGTTGATTCAGCGCCTGCGGGCCATGATTCCAATGGTTGATATCGTTGATCAACCATAGCCATCTCAGAAGCATCCCGATGGCACGTCATTTCTCTTGGGAATACGCAGCGGAAACACGCCATGAATCGCGAGGGCTGACAGTTCCACGTTTGCCACGACAATTGCGCTCTGAGGATGGGATTCAAATCCTTTGGAAAGCCAGTGAGCACCATGGACGGAAGCCCCGAGCTGAGAATGGGAGAGTGGGAGATGGGATGAGCTCGGCAGGGCCGCAGATGGATAGGATGTCAGTGGCAAAGTGCTGGGCAGAGATGGCTGGTCAACCAACCATCTATCGCTTGATGTCAATATAATCATGAGAATTGGCAGAAAACTACCATGCAATCTAATCAACCATACTCAGATACTCCATGGTATGGTATACCTACAGTTGAACAGTGTCCAAAACCAGTCTGCTTCTGTTTAGAAAGAGTCGGGACATGTAGATGCTTCGTGTAAGCAAAACCCTGTGTTTCGTAAGCTCGCGTAAGCATTTTCTTGAAAACATGTTGCGTAAGCTGATGTGTGTAAGTAGTTGTTAAATGTTGTGAAGGTTAACTAGCAGTTTGAATTTGATTCCCTTCCTTTGGCTGCAGACTAGTTCGAATATTGAAAACATTTGGTCAAACATGTCGATCCAACTGTTGGATCATTTTGGAGTAAGTGTAGGTATCATGAGTGGTTAGTTATTCCCATCTTCCGACCATTTGATAGTTTGTTCACCCTTCTTCATCAAGCATTGTCAGGCGCTTCAGATTCTAGCAGGATCTAGCAGGTCATTGAGTTTCAGCCATGGGTCAAGCTTGTTGACTGATCCAAGTTTGCCGTTGGTGGAAATCCTCTCTTTTGATATGGGTGTTTCTCAAGTCATAGGGATACCCCCAATGATCATCCTTCATAGTAATCACTTAGAGTAATCATACGCAACTATAGTTGTTTAACCATTACTGTTGGTCATTATCCCCTATGATCAACTAGTGTTAGCTGCTGTAATGCTACTATAAACCAACCATTTTTTGGTTCCCAACGGCTTAGTCGACATGGAGTCCATTTAGTCGATAATCTACAGCTGGGTCCATGGCGCCGCCCACCATGGTGTCCCAGAAATTTCAAAATGGAGTAGTTCCTGTTATTGATGGCTAATGATGGTTGATTAATGATGGAATTGTGGTAAATACATGGTTAATAGGGGATAGTAATGGTTGGTGATTGCTAGGTCGTTAATAGGTGGTTACACCATGCAATTTTCTATGGTGGATAATGGCTACTAGTGGTTAATGATGCTGAATGATAAGCAACAATAATGGTTCGACAACTGCTGGTTGGTGGTTTGATTCACAACATTTTGTTCCCTCATATTGACCAAGGGTTGGTTGGTTGACTTGCGCATATTTTTCATGACGGGATGCTTCAACCACAAACCAGTTGGTTCCCTTAAACATGGGTGGTTCATGCTGTACCTCTTGGCTACCAAATTCCACTACGCGGGAGACCGGCTGCCCACCAGGCATCGACCATCACCCAGACACCGATCTCCTACTACGACGCTTCTGGCATGCTTATGCTTGCCGAGACCCAGGGTGACTCCCCCGTCATGAAAGAATGGCTCGATGGAGACTCAGATGGCTGTTGCGACCGGGATGCATCTTTCGGATGTCCAGCCGTGAGTTTGAGGCTTTCTCAAGCCAAAAGGAGCCCCCCCAAATAGTGAGTTTCTTACTATAAATGGTTAGTTATTGTTTGATTTGAGGGTACCCCTCTTTTGGTAAACACCCATTTGGGGTGGTCGCTTGACCCCCCCCGCCCCGGATGTTTTCTTGTAAGTCATGATGTCGAATCAGTGATCAGGATTGTTGGCTTTCAGTGATTTTGGAAGAACGGCAGAGTCGGACTTTGGTCACAGGGGTGTTTCTCAAAGTAGACCCCGAAATCATCCCATGCCAATCATTGGGGTACCCCTTTGGCTTGAGATGACCCCTTGGGGTCCCCTAACTTTGGGGTACCCCTATTTATTCACGACAACACGGGCCCCCGATGGCTTGGACCAGTGACCAGCTCGGATGGCACGCGCCGCGCCAGGTGGAAAGAAGATGCCCCAGGTCAAGGAGGCATTGGAGCTCGTTGAGCGTCTTGTTGAGTCGCACTGGCGCGGGCAGGTGAACAGGAAGTGAGTCAATGGGTGGTCAATGGGTGGTTGAACCCTGGGATTTTCTATGGTTAAGGCTGGCAAGTAAGGTTATCTATTGTAAATTGACAGCAGGTCAATGACTAGTAATTGGTTGAGCAATTATCAATGATCAATGACTAGTAACTGGTTGATCAATAATTTATGAAGGTAACTGGAAGGGTAGGGATTGATAAGATATCATTGGTCACCAGGAACCCTGGGACAACGGCAAGAGCTACGGTTGAGATCCCCTTGGCTAAGCTGGGGAGCATCCAGTCAGTGGCCCCGAAAAAACTTTGCGGACCCGACATGACATGGGACGCCAAAAGCCCATGCTCAAGTAACCATTACTGTATATAGCCATAAAGTAACCATGATTAATGGGAGAGTTTCCATAGTTACTGAATTATTTACTGTGTAGTTACTTCATTAATTTTCACCGCTATAAAACATACTCAAGTAAGTTTTATGAACAATTAATTTAACATAGTTACTAAGACATCCATTTTGATGGCAGGAACTTGATCACCGTACTTATTGCTAACTGATCTTTGAAACCACGGGAGTCCCATCAAAACGACCAACCATCCTTGATCGAGCTACCCTCACGGAAACGAACTGCTCTTCCAGGCGAGGTTCTGGTCAGGAGGGAGTCCTGTTGGTGGGGCAGATGGAAGATTTGGTCTCCACTAGGGCAACCATTGGCAAGTTGGACATTGCTCATTTGGACTGGGGTCGGTTACCTATTGTCAAGGTTGGCAGGAGGGCCTCATTTCAGAAGTTCCATGAAGCTGAGTTTTCAATGCCATTCCCCTGGAGATGCTTGGGGGTACAGGGAGCAAAGAAGCATGAACCAATCCATACACGGCAAAGCATCTTCAGCAATGGATCAACCAAGGATTGATCTGATTTAACATGGATGGTCACTAGATTCAGCAGCCCAAATGACCCATAACCAACCTTGACCAACTTTGACCATGTGTTTTTTTGTTCAGCTGGCTCGAGACACTCTCGTGCAGATCAACTATGACCAAGCAAATGAACCAACCTCAACCAGCCTGAGGCAACCAACCTTGCCCCAACCTTGCCCCAACCTCCACCCATCTTCACCCCAACTCGGGTCAGTCTCCAAGGCGTTCCCATGAGATCCTGATCCCCAACGTGCCCTTGGCCGGCTGGGACGTGGCCTTCGTAGCGCAGGCGCAACAACCACAACGTGACAGTAGACGGAACGGAATGAAAAACCATTAATGGTTGTTGTAGTCATATGGTAGTATATCATGAAACTCTGGTATATACTAACAGTTAAAACAAGTAATTATATATGATGGTTGTTGATAATGATAACTACTATTTACTGGGTGGATTACAGCTACGAACTTAGCTGAACTTAGCTTTTTTGGGATATGATTGATTTACCTAAAGCCACTAAAAGTTAGACTTTTGGCAAGGGATCTGTTAGCTAACAAAGAAACCAATTAACCAATCAACTAGCCAACTGACTAAACTAACCGAGTGACCAGTTGAGTGACTAACTAACTACTCACTTACGTAACCAACCAACTAACTAACAAACTACCTACCTGACTTATCAACTGACTGACGAACCAACGAACTAACAAACCAATGAACTAACTAGCCGATTAGCTACTACCGGGGTAGTTGTTGCCATACAAAGTGAGATGTCGTTGAATTGCCTCAGTGACCAGCTGGACCGTTGCGGGTAAAGCAGGCACAGCTCTGTTTAGGACACAGGTCTCGTTTCAGTGGCATCATCAACCGGCCGATTTCAATTGGTTTTCCTTGGTGGAGCATTTGAAATCGGCCGGTTGAATGCAAGAATCAACATGAATCAACCAGTCAAAATGCTCACAAATGCTCCCCCAGGCGAAAACGCAACCAATTTCAGGTGAAAAAGCCACTGCAACAATCATTGATAATTAACCATAGTTGACCATATAAATCCTATGCTTTCCCCAGAATAATCAACATATCCACTTTCTTCGTGGAGCGTCAGAGTTGGGCGGCCAGGAAGATCCGAAGGCTCCTCCCAAGCTGGTGAGGATCCCAGTAGCCCTGGCGAAAGTCGGACATGGCAGGGTGTGGTTGCTATGACTAAGCTGCTTGGTGGTTAACAATGATTAACAATGGTTAATAATGGTGAATTGCTGGTTACTTAGTGGTCTACTAGTAGTTGATGGTCAATGCTATGTTGATTTTATAGGGAAAGCATCGGAATTTATATGGTCAACTATGACTAATTAATTATCAATGATTGTTGATGATGGTGCTAAGAAGCAGCAATAACCATTACTAACAAGTTTAAGTTGTTGTTGTTGTTGTTGTTGTTGTTGTTGTTGTTGTTGTTGTTGTTGTCCATGATGTTTGATCCTTGCTACAGTTGGTGCCAGAATTGTGGACTAGTGCCACATGACATGCCTTCAACCCTCGATTCTAATTCATTGATACTCGTCACTTCACTTGTTTGTTATCCAAGTTATCCCTCATCAGCAATCATAAAGCCACCACAAGGGGTTGACATCAACCACAGTATCACCAACCAGTGATAGCTGTCAAGTTGGTTGCCCCCCTTGGTTCTCATGTGTCCTTTAGTTGCAGCTGGTCAGAAACCTCGGTTGATATCTATGCTTCATAGCTATGGTTGATACAACTAACTATGGTCCCTATGAAGTATACGTACATCCGTCATGGCAATACTCATGGTATCATTGACCATGGATATTAGCATGCTGGTTTCTCAGAATTGGGAACACCAACACTGATTGTTTTTGTTACTAGAACTGATGATTCTGACTTGGATGGTTTGGGGTGGTCCACTATTCTGAGAAACATCCACATCTATTCAATACATCCATAGGTATTCACCACAGATACCTATGCTCAAAATAGTGGCTACCCTTGGTAGGTCAACCAACACCGGAAGGTCAATATATATCATCAACCAATGGTTACAGTATAGCCATCATAGGAATACAGCCTTGGTTGATATTTATGCTGCATACCTCTGGTTTACCTCTAGAAATCCAGCATCGAAATAGCTGCATTACCTATAGTGGATGGCTTATACCCACTAACTTAGGTTTTTAGTGTTTTTGGGATTTGATTGATTTACCATATAACCACTAAAAATATACTTTTAGCAAGGGATCTATAAGCCACCAAGTATAAAAGTGGCGATTTTCGGCTTCCAAGTTGGGGATGACTGGAGGGGAATACCTATGGTTCCCAGGCGCGTCACCCACCCGGCGCTCCCCGGCGCTCCCAACCCCGGGAACCCTTGGAGGTGCTCTTGGAGGCCAACCTGTCCTGCAACTTCTTCCGTGGCACAGTGAACTGGGAGGACGGCGACGGAAGGGCACAGGGAGAGGCAGTATATTACGATGATTAGCCAATATGGCGAGCTGGGTCAAGCAGTTAACCAACCAATAGTGGGGGGTAATAACCAAACAATAAAAGGATATAAAAGGAAAACGAGCTGGTTAATGATGCGGAACCAGGGGTACAGGGTTTTGACCCACAGCCATATGCTCATGGGTCAAGCAGTTGACCAACCAATAATTGGGATAAGAACTAACAATAATAAGAAAAGTCATGATTAATAGTGGGCATTATTACGATTAGCAGTACTATGTTTAGCCAATATGGTCATGGGTCAATATTAACCATCAATATTAAGCAACAATTTCATAGGGAAAACAATGGTTGATGATGAGAACCAGGCAGTATATTACTTTGATTAGCCAATCTAAGCATTGATAATCCATAGTAATGCTTATAATTCATGATGAATCATAGTACAATCTAATGATTGGCACTACATAGTACATCAGTACTATGATTAGCCAATATAAGCTATGATTCATTAGTAATGGCTAATGGTTAGATAATGGCTCGTTGGTAACTACCGCTATGGTGTAGATAATGGCCAATCATAGCCAGTTCATCATATAATCATAGTAATTGCTTTGATGGACCATTATCTAAACCATTATCATCTCAGTACTGATTGGAATATTGAGACATTTTGCTAATATAAGAGTTTTGAGTACTATAAGGAATTTAGAGGCAGATGGAGGCACTACATTATTGATGCAGTACATTAGAGTAATGATTATATATAGGATTAGTGATTAGAGGATCAAAGAATGGGAACTCCCTTCCAAAAGAGAGCCTCCCTTAAGGCTACTCCCATTCTATGATCATCCCTTCTATTGATCATAGGGCTTAAAGTAATGATTTGGGGGTTGCCCACATCTTGAGAAACACCCATAAGCTGGCTGGTGGCTTGATTGACAATTTGTTCATATTTTCGGAAATGTAATAGCAATTGGCTGGTTGAAGACGAGGATATTTTTTTCAAAGGGGTGGTTCAAGCACCAACCAGTAAGTGATGGCAAGGGTTGGCAATTCACGTTGTAGCCGTTACGAGCATCACTATATGACGAACTATCGTAATAGTCAAAACTACGTAAGTGGCATACCCGAGGTTCTTAGAAATTATGATCAAACTCGGAAATCACTGGATGGTTTTAGTCTTGTTATCTCGCACACACACCCAGAAGCTGGGTTGGATCGCACCCAATCATAAGACCAGTTATCTCACGGAAATCATTGGGTTCAACCTGGATCGATGTTAGAATTTGTCAGCCCCTGTTGTGTTTGTGTTTCTATCGCCAGCGATTGGGTGGTCGTGCAAGAGTGTTATGTAATTAATCAACCACTATTGATTATCAGTGAGTACTCCTGACTGCTAACCACTTCTATAAGTTGGCTAGTTGACGATGTTAGTGGTTCTAGCAGTAAGGTGGGTCTGAATCAAGCTGGCGGGAGATTATTGATGATCAATCTTCGTCAATTACAGAAGCAACAGTTACATAGTAGGTTAGTAACCATTAACCAGTTCGTATTATAATCCATGAGTTGTTGGTTTTTAGCCATTAGCTTTGTTTCCGATTCAACTATCCAATTCACAGATGTATTATATGTGTGTTTGTTTTGCAGAAAAAGAAGATGATTACGCATTGCGATTGTTACTTACAAACTCTTATTGTTGAATGTTTTTTAGGTGGCATTGTTACTACTCACTAGCAACTCCATTGGATATTGTGAGTTTGTTTGTTTTTTTTTCACGGGTGAATTCACAAACTATTGTTTATGTTTCATCCTCAAGCAATGCCACAAATATCCTTCACCTATGGGGTCACCACACCGGAAATCTGGAACCCTTCCGGTGGCACAATACCAAGGCTTTACAGCATCTCTGATCATCAGCAGTCACCGGTTGCCGGCAGAGGAGTATGGCAACATCTTGGACAAATACTTCGCAGCTCTGGACCAAAAATTCTTTGCTTCGGGGTCTTAGGTCGGCCCTAGCTCCTCTAGAGCCGTGCTTTGTTTCGCTTCTCTCCAAGCGCTCGCGGCCAAGTGCTGCCTGCGGCGCCGCCAAGTGGTGGTTAAGCTACCACGGCTGATGGGGTTGGATTCCAGGGCGGTTATGAGGGCCGCTCGGAGTGCTGTGAAGAAAATGGTAGTTTGCTGTTTTGTGAAACTGTTGGTATCTGACACAGGGTGCCAACAACAATTAGACTATGGATGACTGTGGGTGGTTTGATCTCCCATCATGTGCCAACCACTGAACCAAAACGATTTCATTTTTGCGCCATTTCAGGAAACCGTTCAGGGACATAGCCAAGACGTGATTGATCTTGACTTTTCGTGCCAGTTCACAAGAACGTTTGCTTCCAATCTTGTGAAAAGCATTGTTATCTCTTTTAGTAGGAGTGGTTATCACAGCTATCACAGATTACTATTGCTATGAATGGCAGCAGTGGATTGACAAACCCCTGGTTGATTAATAGGGGGTATCCCCAAAAGCCTTGGTTTCCCCTTAAATTGGTACCTCCCGCAATTCATAAACACATTGTTTAGCTTCATCCAGGGTCAACATTACTAACTTACTAATCATTTGATGACTACCGTGACTGATCAGTGTTCAACATAGCAACCATTACCCCGCCATGTGGTCTCCTTGTGTGGATTCCGCACCGTCAACCGGTGCTAGGTTCATGCTGGTCAGGCTAGAGGGAATAAATCAGCTTCTTAAATCTAGCCGTTAACTTTCATTAACCAGGCCTGTCAAACCAGTATCCATGATTGTTTTATTGATGATTATTTAAGTGTCATGAGCGTAAGGTACCAATATTTTATGTTATCATCATCGACTATCAATCTTTGGTCAAACCGTTATCATTATTGGGATCATGTTCATCATCAATTCAAATGGATTTGATGAAACATTACCATTATCACTATCCATTAATGATGGATATCATGATAAATAATGATGACTAGATCATCATAAGACTGAATTGGTACTACGATTATTTAGTCATAATCGCAGAACCACTAACATTCATTGATTGTTAAATGTTTGATGAATCAGAATAGTATTTTGAAATGATGATTTTACTATTCAACATTTGGTGAATTATATCCTACATATGTTCATGTATATACATATGGCTATGGGTCAATAACCAGCAATAATTGGGAAAACAAAGTTTAATGATAGGATAACCAGGGGTACAGGGTATCGACCCACAGCCATATGTATACATGTAATATCATATCAACCACGAGGTAGCAACATTATTTAATATTTGTGTCGGTAAACATAGTGGCTTGCTATCTGACAAGTCGACCACCAAACCCCATGCGGCGATCCCGGGCGGCGGGTTGCAGGGCCATCGTTTTAAACACCTTCCGACGTACATGGCAACGATGCAGGGCGCCTGTTGTGCTCCGAACTAGATGAGTTGGTTCTCAACTTCAGCTTTGACTGAAAGAAATGAATTCGCGTCAACCCCGGATGGATAAATTCCATAGGTTTCTAGTGGTTAAATTTGGTTAAGAAGGGTTAACCATTGTAATAATAAGGGGCAATAACCAACAATAATGGTTCATTCCTTAGGTTTACTAATTGGGCCGGGTACCAATTTACTGGGAAACCAGTTCGCTTGACTGGTGGGTACCTACTAATCAACCATAGGTTTATAAATCCAGGGTTGGCATTGGTTGGATTCTAGGATTGGTTGGTATGATTAGGACTGATCAAGTATTCTATCACTGCGGTTAATATGCCAACTCAATTGCCGCTAGCCTGCTAATGGTGCCAACCGTAGATACTTGAATGATATACTGTTGGTGTCTACTATTCATCAAGTTGCTTCTTATTGGTAGATAAAAACATAAAAAAATATCAAGGCAAGCTGTGGGTTATTGTCAGGACCCACCACCACCGATGGTTTTAGAAGCTCCTACTATGGTCATGTGCAATTCATCGCCAAAATGCAAAGGGTCATATCATGCCATATTACTCACTGCGTAAGATGCGTGATGCCTGAAATCGAAACTATTTTGTTGTGATTTTTGTTTGGGGAGTTGCTGTTGGAAATGATTTATTGTTTCTTACTTAATCACAGTGTGCTCCCCAACAAATGTGCCAATGCATATCTTGCCCTACCCTTCCAGTTACCTGGGTAACCAACCCCAGTTGCACGAGCTGGTAGAAATCAGCTGTTTACTATTTCATAACTTCAAGACTAGGGAATGCTATCACCAACTGTTGCTTACATGGGATAGCTTACCTTTTTAAGCTGATAAGGTGGAATAGCTAACCAGCCCCTACAACGGTGAAGCATAGGGTTCATCAACAAGGCTGTGGGTCAAAACCCCGTACCCCTGGTTCCCCATCATTAACCATTGTTTTCTCTATAGTTTGTTGGTTATTATCCCTTATATTGGTTGATTAACTGCTTGACCCATAGCCACAACACCAGGAACTGTTCCTCACCAACGACTCGGTTTGGGCTCAAAGGAAGCCACACGTCATAAGTTTCCTGTCCGCGAAAAACTCTGAGCGCGGCCGCAAACGGGGGCCTGGCTGGTATCAACACGATTTTTTGTGAAGAGATTGTTCTATTACTGATTAGTATGCATCATTGTCGTTGATTGACATGTTTGATGGTCATCATTGACCTGCATGATAATGTGAACTTTATTTGGCTTTTGTTATTAATTGATCAATTATCATTGTTCGATCAATCGACATGATTGATTGATTGATTGATTTAGTTTGTCATTCATGAGTCTGAGCTATTTTAAGATTCAGTAGTTAATCATCATCATTAGATCAAACTACATGCACATCAACACCATTAACAACCGCCTATATTGATCTTCCGTATATTTGGGATAAATCACAAGCTATTCAAGTTAAACTGGGGTTGATTGATGAATATGCATCTATCATGACCAACCATCAACCATGATTGTTGGTTGCCACCTAGTACTAGCTTCAGTTTTAACCATTGAGGCAACCATAACTGGTTGGTGGTGTTGAAGATTTGTTTTATTTCCCCGGAGTAATCAATGACAAATTGGTGGTTGACCTAATCTTTTTCATACGGGTGACATGACTGGCTATATCGTGAGTCACCCCTGATCCATATGTTAAGCCTAAGCCATAGGTGGTTTCTTCATAGCTGGGGGGTTCAGGATAATGATTAAACAACTGGTTACTAGTTTAGGGGATTAAAGAAACTTCCGTATGCCTACTCAAATTATGGATCAACAATAATAGTACTTGTTAAAGAACTGCCAGTTGGTGATTTCTCAATAGCTAGGGGTACCCCTCAGTTATCATCCAAGAGATGAATCATTTTTCGTAATAAAGCATCCATAGCATTGGCGTTCCCAATTCTCAGAAACCAGCCTTTGTGAAGGGTACTTTAAGAAGATTATTCATCATACCAACTGAAATCTGGATAGCAGATTAGCTATAGCAAACTGATATCAGGGCAATCATACACAATGATATAGTCCTGGTGTCGGTTGAATAGGGTTACCGCAGCCATTAGGCTGGATCTTGACGGGCGCGACAGCAGCATAGCATTTCATTTTCAGCCAACTCTACAGACAAAGAGGACAGGCCTGGGGGATGTCTTTGGATGTCCTGAGATGATGGTCGATCTACTTTAGGATGAAGCAAGCGAGCGAGCGAGCAAACAAGCAATCAGCCAGGCAATCAAGCAACCAAGCAACCAGCCAACCAGCCAACCAGCCAGCCAACCAACCAACCCATCTACCAACCCCACCAACCAGCCCACCCACCCACCAGCAGCACCGTGCTTCCTGTGCTTCCGCCCCCCAGAGAGCTGCCATGCCAAGCGTTGCACTCTTCGGCAGAGAACCACCGGGACTGGATGAAGCCTTACCGGAGGATGAGGAAGTGCCTGGGTTGATCCGAGCAACGACAAGGTACTGGAGGTTGATTGATTCAGGAACGGTTGATGATGGTTTGGAAGTGTTCGGAATACAATTGGTTGCTCAAAACGATTATTGTGACTGCCAATTACAAACAATTAATGATGTTTCAGGATAATGGTGGCGTATGGTGAAGAAGCGTGGTTGGAAATGGTTGGGACAGGTAATGAATTCACCGTAATGACGGTTCAAATACTCACACAGAAAAGGGCTGATTTGTCGTCAGAATCGTCAATACCTCAGCAATCCTGTTTACCCTCCTGGAAACTCGACATGTGCGTAGCAAAAACGATATTCAAATATGATCATCCACCCCCTAGCTGGTAGGGTCTGGCGCTGTTAGTTTCCCGGAGTGTAAGGAAGTTTGATGCTCAAAATGACTAGCCACAGGAGATCCATGCTTTGGGACATGGTGGTTTCTCAGAATAGGGGTACCCCTAAATCATCCATTAATAGTCATTTATAGTAGTAAACCAGCCATGTTTAGGGGTTCCCTATTTTGAGAAACCACCACATGGCAATTTTCGCCTCAAAACGTCAAGGCCACTGGGATGGCACAGCACTGGAGGCCCTGTCACGTGCGCCCAGGATACACTCAGTGCTTTGGGCCAGAAGGCTTGGGAAGGAGCTGTCGCGCAGCGCGTGGTGAACCCCAGGCCAAATGGCCATGGGTCAATATTAACCATCAATAATGGCTTATAATAACCAACACCTTTTTCTCGCACCTTTTTCTGCATGACCATCCACCTCGGTAAAGGAGAGAAGTTGGCTTGCCCAGAAAACGTCCTGCCCACTCAACGAGCTCGAAGTTGTGCCACCGTCTTGAAACTCGGTTGGTCTTTCATCAGCACATCATCCGCAAGAGTCAGTACTGTTGGCTTCAACCGCAGGGCAATGGTGTAGCACCAAAAATTGATGGCAACACCATGAGGTCTCAGGTGATATGTACCAACCGGTGGTCCAAACATGCCCAAGACAGCCCGCACATAGGCAGAAAAGAAGTTACATCGTTTCACGAAATTCACCTGGCGGCCCCTCGCTGGAGCCTCCCATTGTTTTGTTTTCTTGTTGTGTCGCACCCCTTGTTGACCAGTCATATGCTCATAGGCAGCGTTGAGCTGATACCAAGACACTCGCACTACCGCAGCATCCTCATGTGTAATATCAGCAAGCCAGTTCAACAAAACATTCATCCCGTGGAAGCAATACTTTGGTGGTATGTCCATAGCATTAATCCTAGGAATGATGACCAGGTGATCTTGAGCGAATGAAGCCTGATGAGGGACATCAGACTGCACACTGACTGGGTTCTGGGCTTGAATGGCTTTCCGTCCAATCCTGATCATGGTTGTGTGCACCGCCTTCCGCAAAGTTTCAACTGTCTGCAGGTCAATGGCCAACTGTTGTTGTGCTTGCAGAATGGAAGGGAACCGTGAAAAGGCTTGCGCAGCAGCATAGTCAGCAGCACAGTTTCCCCGAAAAACCCACTCTTCATAAGCATCGGCAGCCTGATCCAGATTCTGATGGCTACACACCTTCGTAACTGACAAAAGCATGTCCCCCAGAGCACTGACCACCTGTTGCAGTTGATTCCACAAGTCGGCATCCTTGGCGTTCCGTTGCAGCTGCAGTGTCCCTTGCTGGGCTCGCAAGAGCCGACGGTAAAGCAAGTCATTATCAACCCATAAACGAAGAGGACACTGTTGCAACATTGCCGCTTCACACGCCGAGATGACCGCAAAAATTTCTGCACGAATCACTGTCTGTATCCAACCTGGCAGTAACCCATTGCTCAACGCCCAAAAATTCCCGGCAGGATCTCCCATGACAACCCCCCAAGAGGCCAATCTCGCTTCAGGAACAGTGGGTGATAAACAACTACCATCAGTGAAAGCAAAAATTTCATCAACTGGCCAGGGTGGCCAGACATGGTGGCTGGATTCGACCGGTATCTGCAAACATTGAGTCCGAAAAAGGCAAAGGCTCGGCGGTTCCGGCACCCATCCATGGTTGGCTAAACATTGGGAGATTGCAACCACTTCATGACATCGCTCTGCTGGCACTTCTCGGCAGTCCTGAAAATAAGGGCACTCCCAATGTCTATGCAGTTGAGAGTCTGGGGCATTGCAAAATTTGCACGTGGTAGGTTGAGGCACCTCCCGATGCTGCAAGTGGTCAGCAGTGAGGAAAGCACCATTCAAACACTTTCGAAGAATGGCCTGATCCTCCAACTCCAGTTTGCGAACGGGGCGCACAGTGAGGCCTGCATGTGCATATTGGATACCTTCGAAGGTTCCACGATGGGTGAGTAGGTTCTGAACCCGATTGTGCCATCCTTCAACCAGACGAACACGCAACTCTTGCACTGGGCAAAACAACAGATCGATAGGAAGTCCTTGGTGATCAGAAAACACGGTACCATGGGACCAGCTCCACGCTATCTGGTACAACCGCTGCAGCAAGACATTTGTGGGTCCTGGTTGATAAGCACTGGTATGATACCGATGTGTAAGTTCCTGCAAAACATATGCTGCATGATCAGCAGTGGCATGCATGTCACGAAACATCAAAGCAGTGGTCAGC
This sequence comes from Symbiodinium kawagutii, assembly GCA_009767595.1. Classification (NCBI taxonomy): domain Eukaryota; class Dinophyceae; order Suessiales; family Symbiodiniaceae; genus Symbiodinium; species Symbiodinium kawagutii. Next base: position 45,911 of record VSDK01005763.1, read on the forward strand.
AATGCATAGAACTGTGGGTCACTCTCAGGCTGCTCGATCATGCCTAGGTGGGCTATCAACGAAACCCCAGGTTTGTACTCCCCTAATCCTTTCATTGCCCCAGTGCGCATGGTTGTGAAATGTCCATCGGCCAGGTGGACCGATGACACTCCATGTAAGCTTTGCGGCCACGCTTTCTGTCGAAGGGCCAGCACTTTCTGTCTGTACGGAGCGACCGACCTGGCCAACCTGCTCCAAAGCGGTCCCAAGGCTCCACATCTTTGGGTGATGGTGGAATTAGTTGGCACTTTACAGTATTGGATGTGTCCACCGAGATCCCTTGCCCATAACCGAGTGGAATAGGGCGTCACCTTCAGTTCCTTTCTTGCAGCAGCGGAGATGCTCCAAACATACGATTTATTGGTGTCAATGGCCATGTCAACCAAATCGCAGAATTGATGTAACCCCTGCATGCCCGCAATCACATCTGCTCCACTGTCACCGACAACCTCGATGTTGTCCACATATGAATACAATGTGATGGATGGGTATCGCAAGGTGACCCATCTGTGCAACAGCAAGTTGAGACATAACATCCCGCATACTGAAAGGGCGTCGCCCTCTGGGCAACCGGTTGTGCTTCGCACTGCAGGGCCTGTGCAAGACCGGATTTGGAACCGGCGTTCAATGGAAGCCAAAGCTCGACTCCATGTGCGCACCAAAACTGGATGAACATTCAAGATCAACATGACTTCGAGAATCACCAGTCGTGGGAGGTGGTTGAACGCCTTAACCAGATCGATCACGCCTCCTGAGAGGCTCCCTTGGGTCATCTGGCTCATTTCGATACTCTGGAGTATTCCATACCATGTCTGGGGTGCTGACCGTTCCGGAAGGTTTCCTGTGCAGCTGTGCGGCGACACTGGTGCGAGGTGTTTGAGGATTTGGCGAGCTCTCCATGATCCCCATGTTCGATAAATGAGTGATAACACAGTTATCGGTCGATATTGCTGGACCGATGTGGCACCGGCAACCTTTTCGAGAGACACCACAAAGCCCGTAAGGCATTGGCATGGCCATGGTTCTCCGCCCTCAACTCGGTTCAACAGCGACACCAGTTGTTCCCCCAAAGCACGTGGCATGCGCAACAAGTCCTGCCGAGCGATACCGTCTGGTCCGGTAGCTGACCTTTTAGACTTCCGTTTCAAGGTAGTGATCCACGCCTCATAGGTCAAAGGTTCAAGCTGCATGGGGCCAGGTCGGGGGAGGTGGGTCCTAGCAAAATCCAGGATTGGCTCCCAGAAAGTGTCTTCTGTGTACAGGTGGCGGTCCCACCTTTGTTGCCATTCCTGTTGGAAGGATTGGAAGAGCTTAGTGATCTCACTTATATAAGTCTCTTGAACCACATGGCTGCCTACTTGGAGACCTTCCACATTATCCAACCAAATTTTATCCTGAGTGGCATGGACGACGTTTCTTGAGACCCCCTCACTCACCACTGGAAGTTGATCGGACCATGGATGATTTCCTTGCAAAACAACTGCCCTTTCATCCTCCTCTACACTCTCCACCTGGTCATGACAACCCTCTACCAAGATCTGCACAGGGAGAGCCGCATCCTGTTTCAGATCACGGAAGATGACCGAAGGATCTTCCACTCGTCTGGCTTTGGCCTTCTGGATCCTATCTCCCATGAGTTGTTTTTCCATGCTTCGCAGGTGTTGTTCGAACACATCTGCCATGAGGCTAGCGTCAGTGGGTGACAGCGGTCTGTGGCTCCAAGGCTGACCACTGTGGGCAGTCCACCATCTTGGAAAATCTGGGTGGAAACCACTGGCATTGGCAATGCTATCCCACACTTTCACCCGCTGGTTGGCATCAACTGGTTCCGTAGATGGTCTGTGTGCAAAACTTTGCAACCTTCGCAATTGCTTCAACCATCTGGCATGTTGGGGGTTGATACCATGGAACTCAGGTTGAGGATCACATGTGCGTCCCTTTTTTGGGGGTGAACTGTATTCAGGAATCCAACACACCTCATATGTATTGGCACGACCCAGAAAGGCTGCTGGAATGGACTTGCCTGCCTCACGACACTTGTTCTGAGCTGCGGATTCCATCTGTTTGAAGATGTCACGAAGATGTTGGCTAGGCGTGCCTCCCTCAGAAAGACTGGCTGGCGAGTCCTCCAATTCCCCCAGGTTTTTCCAATCCAAGGGTTTGGGTTGGTACCATCGAGGCAACAGTGGCGGGTGCTCAGGAAAGGCCAGATCGGCATACAAAACTGCATGGTCAAAACTGTTGCGAACCACATGGACATCCCGTAAGTACACGGCCAGCTCAGGGGAAAGGTACAAATGGTCAATCGGTTCACTGCTCTTGGATGTAGGCTGGATAGGTTTGCCTAAGTGTTCCTGGGCCCATTCTTGGGCATTCACCCACCCTAACCGTTTCCACAACAACATGGATTCCAATTCACCATCTGGTTGGTTGAAGTCCCCCGTGATGAAACGAAGCCCGGACGACTGCTGGATCAGTCGCTTTGTGGCTATGTGACACAAGGTGTCAGTATCCCTCTTGGTACTCGTTGTGTTGGACTGAAAGGCCTGCCCATATAACGATGCTCCTTGAATCCACCGATGGCCAACCTGAAAGCATGCAAAGTGGAACCTACACTCTTGCCATTCAGCTTTGGTCCATGTGGCCGTGAGTGCCCGGCTGGCACAATTGGTCAGGAACCCTGACCCGAGATGCTTCCCTCCAATGGAACTAAATGCGGTCGACCTCATGGGAACTGGCGACCCCATCTGCATGCTGAGCTCGGTGCGATGGAACTTGAGCTCTTTGGCAACTTTGCTCATCCCTGCACTGGTGAGATGAGATTCACTAACTCCCCAAATAACAGCTCCCTTGTTGTGTGGCAGCTGTTTGACAGCATCCGCTTTCCCCTGAAGACCATTTGGGTTGAAACAACCAACTTGCAATGCAACTTCCGAAGTTGATTGAGGCCCGGGATTTGTTGCTTCACCCAAACGACATCCGGATGCAAAAAAGCAAAAAAGAAGGATCCACAGCTGAGAAAAACGACCCACACAGGGTCGTCCTGCAGTCCTGGGGCGAGATAGTCACTCGCCATGTTTCGGTCTTTGTGCCAGCAACCGGTCAATTCGATTCAACTGTTCATCCAACTTGTTGTCGATCATGGTGGTCATGTTATGCTGGTGTGCATCGATTTTGGCATCAAGTTTATGCAAAATGCCATTGTGTGAATCGAACTGCGACTGACAATATTGTACATGCTGTGCCTGGCTTTGCTGCATGGTGGACATGGACTGACCTAACTGCTCCACCTGTTGCTCAAGGGCACTCAGCCTGGCATCTTGCTTGGCTTCTGGCATGGGTTCATCCTCCTGTATGGTTTGGATTTTCTGCAAGATCTTCTGTTCAAGGTTCGCTTCCAGAGCAGCAATCTGGCCTACGGAAATTTCTTTGCTTCGAGGCTGCCAGGGATCCTTGGTAAGCCAAGGATCATTGCCACCTTGCTTCTGAACAGGCACCTGATCTGCTTTTATTGATTGCATGGTTTTGGGTGGAGCCAGGATGTTGGACTTGACTGCGGGTCCAGTGGTTCCTGACTGTTCCTCAGCAATCAGAACATCTCCGTGGGAACATTGCCAAACAAAAAATGCCGGGGGCTCATGGGATTGCACGAACCACATGACACCGCTCCTGTCCTGGGCTTGTCCTACAGGCGAAACCGCACGTGCTTTCCATCCCCACTTTGTGAAAACACTACCCAAGCTTTGTTTGGTGCTGCCATATGGAAAGGGGCCAACCCTGAATCGTTTGATCTCCGATCCTTGTAAATACACCAGGTCAGGGCGATGGGCCCGGTGCACTTGCTCAGCATGTTGTTGCGGAACTCGGAGGCCGAATCGAGTGCCCGACCTGATCAGCTGAACCGGAGTGGTGCTCATCCTTTGGGCTAGGGCGGCCTCGGCGAAATTCTTTTGAGGCAGCCAGACTGCAGCATACTGGGGGCAATGTTGTCTACCATCTGGAGTCCTTGGTTCAGCATAATGGCCATCAGTGCTATTAGCTGCATGGAGTAGCTTGGCAACTTTCGCATGGACTCTCACATTGACACAAAAGAGGTCAGCTTCGGCTGGGCTACACTTAGTCAACTTCATCGTGAGGTACTGTCTGTCCCACACGTCGACCAATTCCTGCGACCCAAGTGCTGCAGCGAATGGGGAATCCTGCAACATCGCCTTCACTGGACCTTTGGTGAACTGGCTCCAATCATGCTGGCACTGGTCCTTGTAGACTACCAACCGGATGACCTCTGTATCAACCTCTGGAACCTCAACACATTGAGCTGGCACATTGCGACTCACCCGCTTGGTACCAATTTGCAAAAGAGCAGCCGTGATAATGGCTGGCTCATTGGTTGCTTTGCATTGAATGGGTACCTTCACCGTCACTCGTTGTGGTGGTAGCCTAGTATCATCATGTTCTGGGATGACCAATGCAAGGCCTTCTTGACTCATGGGCCGTTGCAGCTGCAACAGGTGCGCAGCGTCATCGACATTCACCAGCACGATGCCTTGACTCTGTTGCCCCAAAGTATGCACACTGACTTGACTCAACTCAACCCCATCTTCTTGTTTGAACACTCCGGGTGGCACTGCAAATTGGTCAGTGTTGATAGCCAACGGTGGGGGTGGCTCCTTGGACTTGATCTTGTTTTGCTTTCTGCCAACCTGTTTGCCATCTGTGGCCCTTTGTTCAATCATTGCCTTCAATTCATCTGCCATCACAATCTTCAAAGGCGGTTGGTGGAGGTTTGCACGAGCCTTTAGATCATGCCAAGGTTTGGGCGATTGCAAGATTTGCTGGAGGGTGTGAGGGCCAAGGGCTTGGATCAATTGGTCGGCACAAGCACTGCTGCGGACAAAGTTGACCCCATGTTGCACCACCAACTTCTGCAATGCCTCTTTGACTGAATTCCCTCCCCCCAACACTAAAGGACTCAACACATAATCATCATCCCCTTGATCACACAGAAACTTGTGGAAAGCTGCTCTCCATTGTCCAGCTTTCTGAACCGTGAACGGTTGGGTGTCTTCCTCTTCCGCCAACAACCCAATGATCCATGCAATGGCTTGGAAACCGCAGTCATGTGGGAAGACATGTGGAACATCCCTGGAACACAAAGCAAACCCATGGTCCCCAATGGATACTTCGAGTTCATGTGTGACTCGTTGGATGTAGTCACTGCTTGTCCAGATTTCAACTTGGGCACCAATGCGAATGAGAAAGGGTACCCAATGCTGGTCCCGTAGCACAACGAAAGCTTTCTGGCTTGTGTTCATGTCTTCTCCTGTGATGGCAATGCTTCGCAAAATGTGACATACCATATCTGTAAATGCTTCAGGACCTGCTGACACGACTGCCAAATCAGTGGTGGAGCTTGGATAGCTACACTCGATCCCTTGCATGTAGTATCGCATCTCATCAACTGCAGTCCATCCCATCTGCTGCCACAGGGCCTGGGTCCTGAGGACATTCACCAAAATGGGAGGGTCTTCACTCGTGGTGGCATGGGCAGTCAGACACCGGAGAACTTGACCAGTCACCACTTGGCTTTCCGGGGACAACGGGGTACCCATGGCACTGGTAATGTCAACGCACTCCAAATCATAGAAACCGTTGATGGCATCACCCAAGGTTTGAACATCCAGTGGTCCACTGAAGGCGAACGAATGCAACCCCTCCCCTTGAAGGAACACGGTGACCTCACCCTCTGATTGATCATCTTGAGTCTCCTGTGTGAGCTCCTCAGTCCTGGGTCTTTTGTGGTCCGGGCTCGGGACTTCCTCAGTGAGTTCCTCATCGGCCTTCGCGAAAAAATCATGAACAGCCATGTGAGAAATGCTTTCCTGGCTGACAGGGCCATCGGTCACGACACTGTGCAGCAACGCAGCCGGATTGGCAAACAGTCCCCCTTGAGGTGTGGATGGTTCCAGTTGGTTGTGTGTCCTGTCTAAGTCTTCCTGGCGGTCAACACAAAATTCTGGCATGGGAACCTTGGTTGGACTGGGTGCAACTGGGATTTCATCAGGCTCCTCTCCAACAGGCTGACCTATGTTCCATTGTCTCATGGCATCCCGAAAAATTCGCATGGCCCCTGAGTCGTTCGTGATCTGCAGCAGTGCATCTCGGTGAGCAATCAACTCGTTGGTCATTGCATACAACATCTGACCTGGGTTGGTGTCTTGAGGGACCCACCCTTGGACATGCAGATCATGCCTCACATTTGCCATGACCCATCCGCCTTGGAGTGGAGATGCAAGCTGGCCAGTGCCAGCCAGCTCCAACTTGAGGTACGCCTGTGGTCCCCCAACATGATCCGGGGTCCAGCCATTCATCAAAGCCACTTCCTTGGGATGCAAATGACGGCAGTGGCAATACTCATTGGTGCCATTTCGAATGGTGCCTCCTGTGAGAACCAATTGACCATAGAGACCTTTACTATCCAGCCTTTCCAACGTGAATCCTGCCGATCGGCACTTGCATGGGCATGCCGACAACTGTGATCCCCATGCATGGGTTGCTGTAGGAAGGGCCTTGGTCCAGTCTACCAAGTGTTTCTGCAAATTTGGTCTGGTGTGGAAATGGTGCAACTCATGGAGATCCAACTGTAACTGTTTCAACTCATCCATCGGCAGATGCATGAAATGCGGAAGCAAATGCACGACTGCAGGTTTGAATGGGAAGGCAGGAAATTTGGGAATGGGTTGAATCGACAAGTCCTTGTGGGCAATGGTGCACCACCATCGGTTTCTCTTGGCCGGCCAAATGTCTTGAATGTCCAACAGTTCTTGGTGCACTGTCATCTGGCATCCATTGGCCAGAGCTGTCAACATGTTCTGAACCCACGTGGAAGTATGAGCAGTGGGTGTACATTCCATGATCGATACTGGTATCTGCAAAAGGTAGATGGCACGAATGAAACCTACCATGGATTTGCTACGCTCATCAAGGTGTTCACGACCATCCCCCAATCTGGAGAAGGGCTGACAGCTTACCCCTCCTGTGAGAAAGCCAACCCTGTACTCAGCCAGGGCCCGTACGACTCGCACATCATTGATGTCTCCATGCATAACTGGTTTTCCATGAGAGCTCAGCCATGCTACAAAAGTCTGGTTTTCTTCGACATGTTGTACACACTGAACACCGGCTTTTTGGAAGCCTGCAGTCACAGCTCCCAAACCGGCACACACCTCAATATGACGATCAAACATGTCTGGCGTCCACGCTTTGTGCTGATGAAGCTTGGATGCATTGGTCTGCTCAAGAATGGTCTGGTCACCCTGGAACCAAACCTTCACTTGAAACAAAGTGTACTTCTGCCCCTCAATCAACGATGCCTTGACAAAAACTGGTGTCTGGTGAATCATCGTGGTAGCCAAAGTTCCCCCTTCGACAGAGAGTCCAGCAACGACCACAACATCAACGATTTCCCCAGGTCGATGTGAACGGAGCACAGGTTCGATTTCCATTGCAACTACCCCCTCAGGCATCAGTACGACCTATCTAGCTCTGGGAGCACCTGAGCCGAGACTTATAATAACCAACAATAATAGGGAAAACAATGGTTAATGATAGGGGAACCAAGGGTACTGGGTTTTGACCCACTGCCAAATTACCATTTTTTACCTACCCTTGTTGTGGTTGACATTGGTTGACGAGCAGATTTTTTTGTGACGCGGTGGTTCAACCACCAGTGATCCGTGGAATTAGCAACAAATCAGCAATTGGCAACCATCGTTAACCATTATTTTCAGCATTAGCCAGTCTCAAGACATCACTGCAGTATCCCTCCGTTGTGAAAAGAAACATACGGAGTCTAGATGGCTTTACTCAATACGTGAGCCATGAAAATATATATATATATATAACATTGATCAACCATTGTCAACCAGCTCACTGACAATCAACGAACCTTTCCAAACCATCAACCAGGAACTAGCCATCAATCCATCAACCCATCATTCCCATCAACCATCAACCCAGCCATTAACGGGCACTGGGGGCCGCTCCTGGCCCGGCTCCCTCGTATGAAAGGCCTAGCATCACCGGCGCAGGACGCTTCGATCAGTTCTTGCACCTCTTGGAGACGTGTCCAGACCCCGCACAGGCGACCGCAAGCCGCGCCGCAGGTCAACGGGAGCACAGTTGTCACAAGAGCTTGCGTACTAAGCGACATTATTTGGTTATATCTGGTCATATTTGTTATATTGGTCATATTTGGTTGGTGGTTTGAAACACTTTTTTGTTTTTTTTCTATATGTGATTATTGACAAATGGTTGGTTGACTTATATTTTCATAGGGGTTGAAACCACCAAGCAGTTTTATAAAAGAATTTTTGGTTGACCTATGTCTTACTTTTAACCTTACCAAACAAGTTTCCTACAGGGATATTTGGGTTGACCTATGGTTAGACTATACCAAAAAAGGACTTCTTGGTACAACCAATATTGGATTATAGAAAAGACATTTCTTACTTTTCTTTTAACCTTACTAAACAAGTTTCTTACAGGGGCATTTTGTTATTCCCTATTGTTGTATATAGCAACCCTAATTGAGGGTCATGAGCCATCAGGGCCATCAACAATAGGGTAATGCTTACCGGATGTTTGATGGCGGTTGATATTGATCGACTGATCAAGCATAGGAGGTTGATGATGCTAGTTGGTTCATGATCGTTGCTTCACATGTTGGGGAGTGATAGCCAACAATGCTAGGGGAATAGAACTGCTAATGATGGTGGTGGTGTTGATGATGACGATGATGATGATGATGATGATGATGATGATGATGACGACGATCATAGTGTCGCCATTGTATTACATTTACTGTATTATTCTTATCACTGCAACAGGAAGCAATGTGCCACACACGGTGTCGACATACATCTGCCGCGGTCCAGGCACTGAACCTGCCCAAAGATGTGCTGGGATTGAGCGACTGGGCCGAGGGTGGGGCCAGCTCCGGCCGCGTGAGCAGCGGCCTTCCAAGCCGGTGGCTGACGACGTAAAGCCATCGCTGGGCAACTGGATCTATCTGGATCTGCCAATTCATTGATTACAGATCGATGGCGAATTGGGTCAAGCAGTTAACCAACCAATAGTGGAGAATGACCAACAACAATCAGGTAAACAGCCTGGTTAATGATAGGGGAACCAGTTGGGGACTAGGGGTGACCCACAGCCAGATCAGTTCGCTGGGTAACTGGAAGGTTCTGGAATTGACAATTCATTGATCATTGAAGTGCTGGTTGATCAAAAATGCATGCGTTGACTGATGATTAAAAAACACATATAGTTTGGAATGATGACAAGATGGCTTGAATGACAAGAAATACATGCTTGAATATCTTTGAATGATTAAAGATAAACATATACCCAACCATAGCCAACCATTTTGGGTACCCCCATTCAATGGAGTCGAATCAAGTGGAAACGCCGTAGGGACACGCTGTTTTACCTGGAGTTGTCGTCTACTTGGGCCTACTGAGAACCAACCTGGCGGGTTATATAGCTGGTTAAGAACAGGGGAGAAGTTCACCAGCAATGCAAGGGAATATACCAGCTATATGGTGAGTTGGGTCCAGCAGTTAACCAACCAACTACTGGGGGATAAGTTCACCAACAATTTCGCAGGGAAAACAGCCTGGTTAGTGATAGGGGAACCAGGGGTACAGGGTGAAGTGACCCGCAGCAATTCTTGGGAATGATCCAGTGGGATTTCAAGGGATCGCAAGTCATCACTAGTGTTTTACCCGATGTAAAGGGAATCAGTTTTAGGCATTAAAAGAATTGTAGACTAGTGACGACTAGATTGTTTCCTTCGCCAAAACAGTCACTACTTTTACGTAGGGGCGAAGAAAATCGAAGAAAATCAACAAGCACAATTTCGCTGCTAGTGGTGTTAGGGCTTACTATCTCCCAACATAAATCACTGATACATGTCAAGCAATCGCCCTAAATTGACGAGAACAATCAACCTGTGGGCCCAGCACTAGTTCACCATTTATGGATATTACCTACACATTCTCCGTATATCTTTTAAATGGGAAGTCCGAAAGAATCTTGGAATCTTGATGGCCGAGTTCATTGACCTGGCCGCTGAGGTCGGATCACTCCCTTTTGCCTTTTGTTGGAACGAATCTATTTGGACAGCTGTTTGTCAAGCTCGTCAACTGCCCGGGAAGCTCTTCGCATGTCAGTGACTTGGAGCTGGAGAATAGCACGGACGAGCTTCCCTGATCTTTGTTTTTTTTAATCTTTAGTTGTTGATTATTGCTTTTCATGTTTCTCTCTTTCTCTTTCTCATTTCTTTCTCGTTTCTTTCTCTTTTCACTTGTCTCTTTCTTTGTGGTTTCATCGTTTTCTCTCTTGGTGTTTGTTTCTTTCTTGCCTTTCTTTCATGTTTTTTCACTTCTCTTTTCCTCTTTGCCTTCTTCCCTTTCTCGCTCTCTCTCTCTCCCTCTCCCTCTCTCTCTCTCTCTAGTATCATAATAGTACAGAGATTTGTCGCTACAATGCAATGGATTATTGTATCATTTGCCAATTTTTACAGATGGGATGTTGAACTCCGAATTGGAATGAGATATGGTCCAATAGGCCAGCACTGCAGACATATTTGAACATATTTGGTCAGTTTCTATCCCCATTGTTTCCTTGGTTCATGTACGTTCACATTCCACATGGTTGTTGGTTGATGTTACCATCATCAGATACCGTACCTCAAAAGCAGTCAGCTCATCACTTCTTGCGGGACGGAGGGAATACTCACATGGGTAATGGGTAGCAAGTCATGAGTCACAACTAGTGGTTAATAGGCTGGCTGATGGTTGATGATAGGGGACCAAAACCAACAATAGAGAGTATTAGCTATATGGGTATGAGTCATAGCCATATAACTGACAATAGAAATAGGTAGGTGAACATCGCAACATACACGAGTTTTTTTGTCATCTATGTGATGTGCACAGCATTGCACAGCCAAGGTTACGTACTGGGCCCAACTGACCCATGGCGATATGTCAGAGTAAGCCCGTTGTGAAATATCATCGGGTAAACACATTCAGCACATCGAAAGTGACTGATCCTTGTGCCCATCACCCTCACTTTTTATGGTTCTTCGGCGCTTGTCAAAAAGATGCCAATCAAGTTTTGCCACAAAGTTGCGCTTTTCCAAAAAATGCCAATCAAATTTTGCCACCAAGTTGTTCAGTCATTTTCTGCTCAGATGTTTAGCGGTTCTCAGGTTGAAGCTGGTGCAGATTGGAACGAAACATTCTCCAGGCGCAACTGCATCACTGGCAGGGGCTGGGTAAATAGATGGGATCCCTCCTGATGTCATTGATAGTTTCCAATTGTTGTTGATTTAATTGTCTATGACTGGCTGGTGGTTTGGAGGGAGCGAGGCCAGGAGCCAGGGGTATCCTTAGCCTTTGTTCAGGGGAGCCAAGGAGCTACCAGGAAGGGGATAGCATTCATTTCACCAGTGCTTTCCCGGACGTATGCGCGCAGGAGCTACCAGGAGTGGCCTAACCAAATGGTAGAATCGTAGAAGAAGCCGAAAACCAGCCGATCTCACCTTGCATGATGCGACTTGTACGTGCAATGTTTATTAATTAGTCATTGTCGGTCATACATGGGCCGATTACTGCCACAATTGTACACAGTGGTCATATCAATATACATTTGTCAGTATATGTGTGAATAAAAAATCAATGGTGCTAGTCGTTATGATTGATTGCCCCTAGTGTCAGTGACTTACTCTCAATTGCTATTGACCACCCTTAGCTACTGTCAGTTGCCATGAACTACTATTACTGTACTCATTTTCAGTCACTATCAGTTCTTATGTGAGTGTTTTTCAATATGGGAGACCCCCCCCAAGTCATCCTTTTTTTATATAGCAAACCAACAATACCTTCGGGTACCACTATGGCTTGAGAAACCAACAAATGGGTAGGTTTAGTTGGTGTTTTCCCTGATAATACCAAATAGTTGGTTGCTTGACATTGACTTTTTTTAAAAATATTGTTGGGTTTGAAACCGCCAACCAGATCAGTTTTCATTTTGGTGAGTCTACTGCCAACAGCACCATGAATTTCATGTGCCACTCTGCCGCTAGGGGTCCTGGTAAAGTGGTGTGCCCATTCGTCACGCAGCAGCACGGTACCGGCGCACACTTGTTCGGTTTGAAAAGTTACGGTGATTGGCAAGGAACCTTAGCAACAATGACTGGATGGCTTCTACCCACTAACTTAGGTTTTTAGTGTTTTTGGGATTTGATTGATTTACCATATAACCACTAAAGATATACTTTTAGCAAGGGATCTAAAAGCCACCAAGATGACCAGACAATGTTTCATAATCGGCAATAGTAACCAACAATGATGGTTAAACGACCACTGCTTGGTGGTTTTAAACGGCCTTGTTTTTATTTTCCGGGGTATTCACAAGTGATTGGTTGGTTGAGGCGTGCTTTTCAGAGGGGTTGAAACTACCAACCAGCATGGATATGAGTAAGGTTTTTATGAACCCACTCTAAGGGAACAACATTGATACTAGTAATATAGATTGACACGCTTCTAATCAGGAGTTCTATCTACACAATATTTGTTTTGGAATAGAAACCATGGTGATCCAGCAATTTTGCTAATGTCAATACACGAATACAGTGGTGTAGAGCTTATGCTATGTGGCAACTTACAATGGTAGGACTTGTATTTCTATAATACACGAATTTTGGTGGGTAGGACTACAGGTAGAAAATCTGGATTTATTGATGGCTCTAAGCCTCTGCAAGGTTGGGCCCCTTGGTTATAAGCTGATTAGTAATTGAACAATTGAGCTATTTTTTGTACCAAAACTGGTAGTTGCCCTACTTATAAATCCCACCTTGTATATAGACTCAAAGGAAACAGGTCACCATAGCCGATGCAGTTCCACATCATTGCTCAGTAGATGATCTGAGTGTGTCCTCACTTCTGTTTCTTTCCTCCGAAACTGAACACGTTTCAAGTGGAAAACTTGGGGTCACAAAAGAATCATACCAAATTATTGAAGATTCTAGGCTTGTTGGGACAACAGTCAACAGACAACTCTAGTTGTGCCACGATCCAAAAGATGACGTTGGGTCGGAATCCACACAGTTGATGAGTTTGTTTTGTGTGCAGATGTGCAGATGGAGAAGGGTTTGTGTGAAATGAAGTTATCACATGTTATTGCCTTTTCAGAAAACATTGATCAGTGATACTGGTAAAGCCAATGCTGCTTATTGCTGGTGAATTTTGCAAAATGTTGACTATTTTTGGTGGTGATGGTGGTGGCAGTGATTGTTGGCTGTGATTGTGTTGATGCTGGATGTTATTCCCTAAAGAGACACAAACTGGGATCCAATTGTCGACTTAAGGGAATATCTGAATCTTTCTTCAAACCTGAACCCTTCCATGTAGGTTTATTATGTTGACCAAATCATCGTTGATTTTCACAGTGATGGGCGTTGGAATGGGGTAAATATGCCGTGGCCATGCACGGTTTGGAAAATCGCCCAAGGGACTGCTGCTTCGAATCTTGATCAAAGAGACGCTTGCCGAGCACTGGGGTCTTGCGGACGCAGCTGGGCTTGTGCTCCAAGATGCACTACGGGTTGGTTCCATTTCGGCCAAGCATCTTATGAAAGTTGAAATTGTCAACCTTCTACATGGCCATTATCAAGAGTTATTGCCATGGGCAAAGCCATGAGAAATTGGCCATGCTTAACCGTTCTACACATTTGCCACGCCCTCATGTCGCAAGTCGCTCTTTTTGTTTATGTCAGAGATCAATTCGAGGGATGAGTTGTGGTAGTTTTCCCTTTTGGAAGATTGAGAAGTGTTCTTGTTCTATGTGGGAATCAATCAGCCTGTGTTGAGAACAAGAACAACTATCAATCTTGATATTCCCAATATGATTCTCTCTTGATTGATCAGCTTTCTTCATTGAGAATATCATGACTAGGAACAGTTCAACCTCTTTGTTAATATCATGGTGGAACCAATCCGCCAACAATGAGCAACAACAGTATTGACCAATGTTAAGTTTTATATAAAAAGCAAAATTAGGAACATGGCTTTGCTGTTACGCGTCGATCATGGTCAATATTAATTAACCAACTAATGAAGAACAATCACCAACAATGATAGGGAAAACGACAAAGAATGAAGCCACATAGTCAGATCCACTGTTTCTCAGAAATGGTTCAATATAGCTCATGCATGTTCATATGTTTGTTTTTGACAATGCACACCCCTACTAACAATGATTAAACACTGGAGCTTCCTTAGCAGATATTCCCAGCCACCAATCCAGCAAGTGCTAAGCTTGCACACGGGTGCAGACTCTTGCTTCGGTTCATGAGAGTACCTACCTGGGATTCCCAGATTTGACAATTTTTGAAGCAAGGCACGCTCGGTAACATTTTCTATTCTCAACTTGTGGGGCGGTGATCTACTGGTAGTATCAACTGATACCTGGTAGTGACAACTGATAGTATCAACTGATAGTATTACCCTTTGGTAATCTGATATGGCAATGGAAAATCCGCCATTTCAATGGATGATTTCCAGGGTTTTCCAGCCAGCCAAAAAGGTGGCTTTTCCAGCCAGTCATGTTGGTGACTACCAGAGGGTAACTGATAGTACTGTACCAACTGTGAATATCAACAGTTCACTAATTGTTTCATTGGATGTAACGAGGGTCATGATTCTTAAAGATCCTTACTGATAGTAGATCTACTGATAGTTGGTATCCTTAGCTAATCATGATCAGGATCAGGATCCTTACTTGGTAGTACCAACTGATAGTGTCAACATGTATGGCTGTGGGTCAGTTCACCCCTAGTCCCCCTGGTTGCCCCACCATGAGCCAGCTAGTTTTCCCACTACTATTGTTGGTGAACTCATCCCCTAGTATTGTTGATGAACTGCTTGACCCATAGCCATATATCCATAGCCGTATATAGCTGGTATATCCCCTACTATTGTTACTTATTATACCCTAATATGAATCATTCACCATGTTAGTAGTTGGGTAACTGCTTGACCCATAGCCGTATCAACTGATCCTTGGTAGATCTTGGTAGCCATATAGTTGGTATATCCCCCACTATTGTTGGGTAATCTCCCCTATTATTAACTATTTAACAGCTAGTCAACCATTGTTGTTGGTTATCAACTGATCCAATTGGTAGATCTTGGTGTCAGCTGATGGTATCGATGATTTGCCCAGGAAGCTCTTGGGAACTCACTCCGAGTTCATCGCGCTGGCCTTATCCCATGGAGCGCGGTGACGTGGCGGATCGCGGGGGAACCACGTGCCGGGGTACGGGAACGCCACGGAAGCTGAGGCTTGACCGGGGCGATTGGCTCATGATGGATATGGCTATAGTAGTGGCTTATAATGGCTATGCTAGTGGCCAATGATGGCTGATTTATCATGATCGATGATCTTTCATGATGTTGATTAATGATAACTGGCTTATGTTTGTGAACACTCGTTGGGGTTTAACAATGCTGAAGAATTGTCTTGTAAAAAATCTGGGTGCTTAATAAGCAACCAGGTCAATGATGATTGATTATGATGCTTAGCCAATCAGAAGGTTGGGTGTTGTCATGGGCCATGCAACTAGATTAGCCATTTGGATTAGCTATGATGGTTGGTAATGATTTTATTGATGGTTGATGACGATGAGTAATGATTGTTACTGTAATGATGGTTGCAGTAATGAACAAGAATGATGACAACGCTGATTGAATGATGGTTTATCAGCCAACAATATGACATGGAAGCCGTTTGCGATCGTTTTCCAACAAACGGCTGTGGGTCAAAACCCCGTACCCCTGGTTCCCCTATCATTAACCATTGTTTCCCTTATTATTGTTGGTCATCATCCCCCATTATTGGCTGGTTAATATTGACGCCAAATAACGAGTATCAACCACCTATCGCTATCCCATAGTCAATTGCAATGAAGTTTGACTGATGACTTCATCATGGTTAATTTGAACAGCTACTATAGCCGTTCATGGAGCCAGCCAGATCCCGTCCCGAGGCGTTGGTTCACGAACCAACAGGTCGATGTGCAAAGTTTGGCGGCTGACAACAGGTATGATGGTCATCACATAAAGAACCAATGGGTCCATGACTCCCCAAAATTTGCCATCTCAGGCAAGATGACCAGTCAAGGCGATGGAAAAACACTTGAGTTTGCCATAATTTTGCTGTGTCCCGATTTTTGGGCAACTGTAAGGTTGTTGGCTAATTAGTGTTGTTCATTATCCCCTGCTGCCAAGCCACTTGTTAACTTTCATCAGCCACTGTCAAGCAGGTGTGATCAAAATTTGCTTGATAAAGCATCAAGACGATCGATTGGTTCCAGAAAGCTTTGTATCCTTGTACTTGTTCTGGTTACAGTAATCATTTTTCCCAAGTATTAACAAATGGTTGGTTGGTTGGTTGACTGATTTGTTTCTTAGGGATTGATACCAACAACCAGTGTTGTTTATCAGTGACTATTTCCTTCCCGTGAACATCCCTGAATGCCACCACGAGTCCAACCGTTCGGCTGAGGTATGTAAACTCTGAATGGAACGGTGCGTTTGCAGAGCAGTTTCTGTCGCTGGGCCCTGTGGAGGTCGGGGCATCCCCTCGCCATGGTGAAGTCAGGGTAGCTCACCCACCTGATCAGGCGATTTCATAGGGCGACCTACATGTAGAACTGATTTCTCTGAGGGGTTTGCTTGAGTACAATGGCAAGTTGCCACCCAGATGACTCCTGCTGCCTGAGGAATTCCTGAAAATTCAAGTTTGCCTCTAACAAGTATCCGCCCTTCCCCGCCCATAGACTATTTGCCATGGTGATATCCCAGGGAACTAACCACAACTGTCCATATCTGCAGTCCTCGTCGGTTTTTTCATGGTTTTCCAAGATTTCCGGAAGAATTTTTTTGCGTTTTTACTGTATTTCTGGTTGGTGGTCTGAAATATTCTTTATTTTCAACCATACCTGGGGATGATGGGTTCGAATTCTTGGGATGGTTCAGTCCTTGCTGTTCCAGAACAACATCCAACAGTGCTAGCCACTGTTTTGCACTGCTATATCCTGCTCTAGCCTTTCAATGCTCGACACCGATGGGTTCACTCGGTTGAGTTCTCGAGTGTTTTCTCAACTGAATCCCAGGTAATCTCCGATGAGCAAGCATCATCTACCATTGATCAACCATTTCCCTACCCCTCCACTTACTTTTGTAATGGGTAACCAACCCCAGCCCCAGTTTCAAAAGTGGCAGAAACCAGAACTGGTTACCAGCCCATATTTCATGGTAACTGGAAGCATAGAGATTATTCAACCATTTATTCAATCAATCAACTACTGCAATAACCATCAGTCCACTCTCAATCAGCCATGTCTGGTCGTTCTTAGTAAAGTGATCAACATTAATCAACAATGAGTCCCAATTCCCATTGTTGCCGATGTCTAACCAACCACCTATCAAGCATTAACCTTGTTTAACCATCAACTATCGTACTTGAAACATGATCGGAATAAATACTAAGTGAGGTCGATACATGGCAGTGGGTGAAAATCCTGTGCCCCTGGTTTCCCCATCATTAACCATTGTTTTCCCTTTAAAATGGTTGGTTATTATACCCCATTATTGAAGGGTTGGTATTGATCCATAGCCATATATATCTGGTATATCCCCTACTATTGTTGGGTAACCCCTCCCCTATTATTAACCATTAACCAGCTCCTTAACCACATGGTTGGCCATTCAACCGGTGAATCATTCGACCATCCCTACCAGCAACGCCCTGTTGCACGCAACGCTACGCTTCGCGGCAGAGGTTTCTGGAGATCTTGCCGACCTTCTGCCAGTGGCTTGGCAATTTTCGGTCATCGGTTGATGGTTGGCTTCGTAATGGTAAATGATGATGCTTGATGACGATGATGATGATGATGATGACGACGATGACGATGATGATGATGATGATGATGATGATGATGATGATGATGATGATGATGATGATGATGATGATGATTTGCGGTCAATGGGTGTCGATGGATGTTGATGGATGTGGATGGATTTCCACGGATGTTGATGTTTGTCAGTGGACTTTGGTGGATGTTGATTGACATTCATGGATGTTGACGGATGTTGATGGATGTTGATGTTGATGGATGATGATTAGTAGCAATTAATGGATGTTGATGGATGTTGATGGATGTTGATGGATGTTGATGGCTGTCAGTGGACTTTGATGGATGTTGATGGATATTGATGGATGTTGATGGATGTTGATGGATGTTGATGGATGTTGATGGATGTTGATGGCTGTGAGTGGACGTTGATAGATGTTGATGGATGTTGATGGATCTTAATGGATTTTGATGGATGTTGACGAATGTTGATGGATGTTGATGGATCTTAATGGATGTTGATGGATGTTGATGAATGTTGATGGATGTTGATGGATCTTAATGGATGTTGATGGATGTTGATGGATGTTGATGGATTTTGATGGATTTTGATGGATTTGGACGCATGTTGTTGGGTGTTGATTGATTCTGATGGACGTTAATGCATGTTGATGGATGTGGATGGATTTCGATGGAGTTCGATGGATGTTGATGGGTGTTGATTGATGTTGATGGATGTTATTGGATGATGATGGATGTTGACGGATGTTGATGGATCTTAATGGATGTTGATGGATGTTGAGGGATGTTGATGGATGATGATTGATATTAATGAATGTCAATTGATGTTACTGCATGTTGACAGATGTTGATGGATGTTGATGGATATTAATGAATCTTCAGTGATGCTACTAAATGTTGATTCATGTTTTTGAATGTTGATTGATGTGTTAATTGATGTGGATGGCGGTGATGGTTGATGAATGATGACGGCATGATGTTCCGCACTAGGGAACAATTGTCAAAAGTGGTCGCGCGTCCTGAGGATTGGTCAACCAAGCTTTGCTTTGGTTGACAAATCAATCACTAATCAAGTCTTTTTGAGATTGGTTTTGTTTTACAGTAGGTATTCAGGAAGCCATGTCGGATCTCATATTGATACATATTGATTGGTTACTGTAAAATATGCAGTCATTGAGATTTCGAAAAAGAATGGTATTCCAAGATTTTCAAGTTCAGCGAGTCTGATACTGTTCAACTTTGGGGACGGCAAACCTCCCAGCGCCGTTCAGTTACTGGCACCAGCGAGATTCTCTTCCGGGTTGTCGAAGCCGTTCAACCGTGCACCGGGGGAACTTCGTGGTTCAGGCCATGTACCAAGGATCTTCGAAAGTCTTAGACGTTTGTACACGGACTGTTTGATGAGGAGTTGTTGTAAGAAATTAGCAGAATAACTATACAGTTGTTTTTTATTTTGGGCGTGGGTATATATGTATCCCTACTATTGAAATATATTGCCCTCTTATTATTGGTTTGGTTATTATCATGCTGCCTTTTGTTTGTATCTCAGCCCCGGCTATCGTGGTATTGTCCTGTATGTGTCATATTACTATTGGTGTATTTCCTATTCTTGACCTTTCTCAACAGACTAACAAACCAATATCATGAAGCACTATGATTAACCCTTGCCATTTATCAGGACATTGACTTTTATGGACAATTACCAACCATTGCCGACCATTATTAATGAACCGTGTTTAAACAATTACCGACCATTGTTGTCTATATATTGATCATTACTTATCCGCTAATAATCATTAAATGACCAACTTCTAGCCATTACATTACATATCCAATGTATAACCAACTTGTGAACCATTGCATTCAAAATAACGAACTGACTAACCAGGGATTTCATCATAGTACATTGAGTTACCATCAACTTGACCAGCTTAGCCAGCTGATGAATGAGCTTATAAACCATTAGCCACTATTGGCATCCTCAACTTGATCAACCATGATGTATCTTAATCATGTTGAGGTTTTTTTTCCATAGTTGATGCATGGCTATGGGTCAAAACCCCTTCCCCCTGGTTCCCCATCATTAGCCATTGGTTTCCCTATGGTTTTGTTGGTGATTATCCCCCACTATCGGCTAGTTAATATTGACCCATCTCCTCCATACTATCCTCCATTATTGGTTAGTTGGTAGCCATATATAGCTGGTATATCCCCTTGTTGCTGAACTTATCCCCGATGATTCACCAGCTCAACCAGCTAGGTATAGACCAGCCAGGTACATCGCAGCGTTCCTGAGGTCTGAAACTCTGACGGAGCTGGCGTCCTTGCAGCTACTGGAGGATGCGCTCACCGCTGCACCGCCCAGCCCGCAGCCAGTGACGGAGCGGTAACCCGGGGCGGTGCAGCCAGGGAAAGGTCCAAGCAATGTGTACCAATACACACACGCATAATATAGCAGTATAACATGTCATACCATTCATGTGTTCATTACCGCTAGATATAAGTCATAATGAGTTATACAATTATGCAATGTATAATTGTCACAAGCTTATCAACGTCCAGGCTTACTTATCAACATAGCTACATGAGTTTTGGATACCAGCATGCTCCCACCTCAACAATGCTTGGATGAAGCTGCCACCTCCCTAAGCGAGTCTGCGGGTCATCCGGGTCTCCACGTCATGATTGTCATATGGTTCTCACTTGTTCTCAGTATGAACCATTACTCACCCTTAACAATCATGGTCGGCATCAGTAGTAAACATCAATAAGCACTATCAACGAACCATTTTGTTAGCCATTTGATTGCCCACTCTTATCCACTATCAACCACTATGAGCCACTTGGTGATTGCCCATTGTTGCCCTCAATTTTCGGTGAAACTTCCAAGCACTCGAAACCAGTTAGGTGATGGGCAAACTCTTCGAAGGTGGGGGGACCATGTTCTCGAACGTCGTGGAGATTGCAGTGGCGAATGAGTCTTGGAGCGGCTGTGATGATGCGGCTGGAACGGAGTCAACAATGCAGCTGTTAAGGGTGGTTCACTGGTTGGTGGTTTACTGGTTGTGCTAAAATCATAGTTTCTCATCATAACACATATTTAACTATTTTTTATCCCTCACAACAGGTCCCTCCCTTAAGACAAGCGCGATATGGTTCAGCAAGCACGGCCATGCCGGATGGCACTTTTCTGAGCAAGAACGGAATGACGCAAGCCACCGCGCTAGTAGCCGAGCCCATATGATGAATCATCATGGCAGAGCGTTCACGGGCGCTTGCGCATAGCGGCTCTAGGTTAACGACACAACCATTCCATCCCAACTGGGCCACAAAATCAATGCAGACGGTTGCTTTGTGCTTTGATTTTTGTTGCTGCCAGATGTAAATCCAACAATGTCACTGGTGGAACTTTGCATCCGAAGGCGTGACCTTTGAACTTTTCGCTCTCCTGCAAACAGATGAATCCTGACCCCTGTCATATTTGCTTAGAAGTTTTCATACCTCGCCATGACACCCCCCATGTTGGGCACCTCCCCGGCAACGAGTCGTGCTGAGGATATCTTTGGCACCGAAGCAGGAGATGTGCCCCGGTGCAGCTGCCGATATAGGGCACCATTGAGGTGGATACTCTGGGACACCAATGGCACTCTGGGGATGTGGGGCTGGTGGTTTCTTAAAATAGGGAACCCCCAAAAATGATTGGTTTATTACTATAAATGACTAGTAATGGATGATTTAGGGGTACCCCTATTTTGAGAAACCCTCACTTGTAGCTTGTTGCTGGGTACAAACTGATACAAACTGTGCGGCTTGAGTTTGGTTCGACTCTGCGGCGAGCGTGATGTGTGTGAAATCTCGGTGTTTTCTCGGTAAAACCCGGGGAAATCATCGGTTTATGATGGATTTTCCAGCCAGCCATGTTAGTTTACCAGAGGGTCACTGTGCAACTCAGCCTTCGATCTCCTTAGAGCTCAGGTTCTCCTGGATTTTTGCTACGCCCATGGGGCTCGTCACTGGGTTTTCGATGGAAGACATGGTGGGATGTGGTGGGATGTGCGAGTGGGTCAGTTCACCCGGCTAGTCCTCCTGGTTCCCCCATCATAAACCGTGTAATTTTTCCCTGTGGTTGGGTAGGAACCACCATTGTTGGTTAACACTGACCCATAGCCATGTGGTGGGAGCCTCCCGGACGCATGATGGTCTGATTGTTTGGATCTCCGTAGGTGTATCGCTGAAAGATTGAAGGAAGCAACACAGAAGAGGCCAGGGATTTTCTAACCAAGATTGTGTACACTTTCGCGTCACCGTTCCCCAAGCTTATGACAGATGCTGGTTGGTGGGTTGATTCACATTTTTGATTTTCCCAGAGTAATTATAAACAAATGGTTGGTTGACTTGCACATATTTTTTCATGACCGGGTGGTGAGCACCACCATCCAGCATATTACTTGTTTAACCACTATTGTTGGTAGTTCTTATCCTCCATCATCAAACATTATTAGTGGTTATGACCATTGGTTCAGCCACCAACCAGTTATGACACATGGCATTTTCCCTCGTAATACCAGGGTGGGTTGGCGGCCTGTTTCGACACCCAGTGACCTCCAGCAGTGGACCGCCAGTGGAACCGGGGATGCCAACAATGTTGGAAGAACAGCGTTCTTCAAACATTGGATTGGTTGAAAAAATCCAACAAAAAATCCTAAGATCTTGTTTTTGTTGGTTGTTTTTTGTTAGATTGTTCAAACTCACAAAGGATTTTCTTGTGGAACAAAATGGTAGTTTGATAACCGGATTAAGACTGTAGTACCCGCAGGTGTTTGATCATCAGGTGTAGTGTGATCGTGATCAAGGGTGCGAAGGTCATTTGCAAGAGTTTTTTGGGATCCTCTGACTAAGATGATGTTTGACAGATCAGAAAACGGTAAATCATATGGCTATGGGTCAGTATTGACCAACCAACTAATGAAGGACGATCATCAACCAATAATAGGGAAAACAATGGTTAATGATGGGGGAGCCAGGGGTACAGGGTTTTCACAGATAACCATATCAATCATCCAAAAAAGGGGTAGATGAACAACCCAACAGCTAGACAGCTAGACTATATAGTGACTGATCATTCATGCGATGTGAACAGCCTGGGGTCTTTTGATCCACAGAAAATTCTGAATTCATGGTTAGCAACTTCAACAGCAAGAAACTCCTACCAACTTGCAAGCAGCAGCTGGTGAACTTGGTTCCAGCTGAATCTTGCTTGTAATAGCAGGCGGCCACAACCTTGGTTTCATAGGATTTGCTTGCAGAAAATCCGGGAAGTGACTGATTGTCCATGATTACTGTTGGTTTCCTGGCATTTTTCTAAGGTTGTTGATGGTTGAATTCCTTCCCCTAAGACCCAGCACGTCACGTGACGTGGTGGTCTCCACGCGTCCGGTCCGTTGTTGGGGCCGGTGGCTAGTGCCAGGTTGGGAGCAGATGGATGGCTGGAATTATTCCGCCTTTTTCGAGCTGATCTACTGCGCCACTCTGCAGGGGCCAGCGTCTTTCGCCTGAAACCGCAGCTTTTGAGCCGAAGAAAAACTGCAGCTGTTGATCGGATCAAGTCAGTTCATATACTATATTTGCAATGGTTGTTAGATGTTAGATTGACTATGAATATGTTCCACTAGGATCCAGTAGGAATGGATGGTGTTAAAACCCTTGTTTGATACGGGATGCTTGTTTTAACAGCAATCATAGCAGAGATAATGGTTTACACCAATGCTTATGTCATTTGTCAAAGGATAAAAGAGAATCATCAAGCTGTGCTGTTAGAAGGCATCAATGAGAGGGCTGAAGTATGGAGCATTTGGCTGACCACATCTGACCACCGACAGTAGGTTGGTTCTTGTGTGGGTTTGTGCACTTGCTTCATATTTGGCTGACATCATGGTGAGACATGCTTCCGGCACGAGCCTTCCCCTGGTTGTCGAGCAGCCTTTTTTTCGTTTACACATCTAATTGGTCTAGAGATTGTATCCTTTTCAGAGATTGCATCCTGTCTTTAGAGATTTTATTTAAGATTTTTTTCGAGATTGTATCCTTTTAGAGTCTAGAGATTGTATCCTGTTTGCTGTTCTTCTTGTCAGCATTTGTGAGCTATTTCCAAGCAGAGTATCAAGACGCAGACCCTGCCAGCGACCCTGCCCACCGGGCCGCCCTGTTCACTTCATGGTCCCATGCCCTGACCATGTCTAGGTAAGGGTGACCGTACGCTGCTGAGATGGGGACCCACAAGGGACCACAACTCCGCTGGATGGGCCCTGGATGGGTTCTTTATCACCTCAATGTGGATGTTTCTCAAGTCAGTTTGGCCCCAACCATCCAGTTTCTTACCCATTTGTCGCAATAAACCGACCATAATTACAGTTGGTATGTGTTTTTTGTTGCTTCTAAGCTCCTTGTTAATAACCATTTTGTTCACCATTGGTAACCATCACAAACCATCCCTATTCCAAGAACCATAACTTTGGGCTTCCCAGTCCCTGGCTTCAGAAACCAACCCATGTTTACCAAGTGACCAAGAGCAGCTCAGCATGCGAATTCACCACGGCCGAACCATCATGAAGCGATCCATGTGAGCCAGAATAGCCATCATCATAGCCTCCATTAATCATGATCGCATATCATGAACGAGCTCTTTCACCAGCTCATTCATGACCAGCTCATTCATGACCAGCTCATTCACCAGCTGATTCACCATCGTTTCACCAGCAAAATCCGCAGGGTTGCGACTGCCACCGGCGCGCTGAGGCCCAATGGAAGGTTGCGGTCGCGAAGATCACTGGCAGAGAACTTTCAGGTTGTCAAAAACATCTTGGAGCGACAGCAGGTGCCAGCCGCAAGTGGCAGTCCAAGACTTGAAGGTTCATCAGGGCTATTGAGGTCAGCAATCAACCATGATGGTTAAGTGTTAGATGGTTAATTGATGATGAGTATATGGTATTATACCGTCATCATTGTTAGGACCTGGCTCGGCTTTTCCAACAATCCAAGTCAACTGAGTGAACTATAGTCATTTTGGTTAGTACCTGGTTCGGTAATCCAAGAACGCTCGTCCCTGTTGTGGGCAGCCGAAACGATTTGTGAGAACTCTTGGGTTGTGCTCCCAGAAACTGACCAAGGGCTGGGAAGTGTCATCCATGGCGCTTAGAATGCCGTAGGTTCTCACATGGCTATGGGCCAACATTAATCAACCAATTTTATAGGGGATAAGTTCACCAACAAGTTTAGAGGGAAAACAATGGTTGATGATGGGGAACTAGGGGTACGGGGTGAACTGACCCATAGCCACATGTGCTCATCTACAAGACAGACAGCAAATCAGCTCGATAGGGTACGGCCATCAGTTGTTTCTGTCGAATGGGTTGATGATAGGTTGCAGACATGGAACCAATGCCTAAGACCCAAGACAATAGTTCATCTTAACTATCATTCACGAATAGTTCTTAATTAACTAGAATCATTCACTACCATTCACTCTCATGCATGAAATGTAAACCTTGACCCATGGCTGAGCGAATCTGTTTGCTTCAGAGCTCGCAGGATCCAGCAAAGCTCTGGAACACTTCGCGAGATCGCTCCTCTAACGAGGCTGCAGATTCTTGGCGTAGCTGGATCCAGAGGTGTGTGCACGACCTGGGGATTGGTTGCTTGCATCTTTGCTTGGTTGGTGGGCTGAATCATATCCAACCATCAAGAAGATTAACTCGCAGCAGCAACAAAATGTTCATATAAAAACATCAAGAAGATTAACTCGCAGCAGCAACAAAATGTTTCTGGGTTGCAGCAGCCTTCCTGACTGCTTGCTTCGTATACAATCCTTCAGAGTTCCAGGACTGTCGGGATCAAGGAATCTGAAGCTAGTTGAACAAGAAGCGAACTGAATCAAGTGAACAGTGATGATCCTCTGTGCCAATCAAACAAGTGCTGTCACAATGTTGCGGAACACTTTACATTATACGATTATCATGGTTTACTACTGTTCTAGTATATGATACCGATCTACAATCTAGAATTATACATAAATTATACTTTGATTCACATCGATGGGCATCAGCAATTCCATTTTACATATCACGGGGTCTGATGTATCCTCACTGCTCTGCTCATGGCAAACACGCCTGGTCCATGGGGCTCATGGCGGATGTTTGCCACAAGAATCGGGGTTCTACTGCACCACATCCGTCTCAGTGCCATGAAAACGTCCTGGGTCGATTGCTTTATATGGGTTTGTCTATATAAATGTTGTACCCCCGCAGCTGCTGAGTTTCCCTGTTGATAGTGGCTATTGTTGGTTGCTTCAGGGCTACCACTTATGGACCCCATCTAAGGCTGTACCATGGCACGGTTGCGCGGCTGGGAGATACGGGGCCCCGTGGCTCGCGTGGCGACCAGCGGCCTGGGGTCGTTCCCGGTCGCGCACGCGACTTCAGTGCTGGATATCGGCTGGTGGGTCATCGGTAGCATGGTTCGTGGGGCAGGGATGCAGCTCTGAGAAACAGATCTCAGATCCCCTGGCTGCTTCAGTTATAGTGGTGATATTATATGGGTGTTTCTCAAAATAGGGGTACCCCTAAATCATCCATTAATAGTCATTTATAGTAATAAACCAGCCATTTTTGGGGCTCCCTATTTTGAGAAACCACCATATTGGTTCTAGTGTTATGTGCAACCAGTTTTGATGCACTAGTAGTGGTTAAATAGTGGTACAAATCCGGTGATTCATTAGGGGCTGGTAATCAGTTCTGGTACCAGCTGTTGTAGCTGGGATTGATTACCTATGAAATAGCTTGCTAACTGGTTGCGGGTAGACTCACATATGCTGGTCAGGTTCAAAATAGTCAACCACCATGGGACCTACCTGACATCGGGGGCAAGCCGCGGCTTGTGGCACTCTGGCGCGGCAAAGCCTTGCTGAGGAAAGCACGTTATACGCCACTGGGCTCAACGGCGAGTACTCGACGCTGTTGGTTGATGTTCCACTTTGGTGGAGGCAGCTGATGCCAACATCTACCATTGATGGTTGCGCCCAAAAGGTAGCGAAATGTGGTTGAAAATAGCCATGATTTCCATCACTTTTGTGTCCATGTTGGCGTTTCGAGGTGGTTTGCTCATCTAATTGTGTATAGTTCTTAGTCCTTAGCATGGGATGCTTCCCATGTTTGTACAAGTGACCTTTGAAACGAACAGGATGTCCATCAACCCTGAAGTGCGAATCGCAACCAGGTCGGGCTTATTGTGCGAATCGCTGGCTGCGGCGTTGTGATCAGCTCTATGAGAATGTCCCCTTTCCAAAGTGTCGGCCGCAGGTAACAAAGGACGATTTGTAAACCATGACTAAGAATATTCAGGATGAAACACTGCTGTGAACTATTGATATGGCTGTGGGTCAAAACCCCGTACGCCTGGCTACCCCATCATTAACCATTGTTTTCTCTTTTATTGGTTGGTTCTTATCCACCATTAATTGGTTTGTTACTATTGACCCATGGCCATATTACACAATGTTGAGTTTTCTCATTAAACATGTATGTTGCTCATGACATGGTCTTTTTGATGGATCCACTGATGTCACACACCGCATTGTGAACCATTCAGATTGACTTTTCTCATTAATCATTTTTACTATACTCAAATCCAACAAATATGTGATGTTGACTCCTACTATTAACCATTGTCAATCATTGTTGCCTATAGTGATCAGTCTCTATTAAACCATCATTCACCATCAGCAACTATTAGAGTCCCATCAATGGTATGTTATACTATATTATAATCGTTGATCATTGGCACCATTAACCCTTAACTGAACTATTGTAGCATCATGGTTCCCCGCTGGCAACCATTAAGATTAGCATTTGGGAAAATATGTGTTCATTAATTGACCGTCAATAGCCGCTAACATTGCATTCGAAATATGATCAACCATCATTCCCCATCAATAGCCATTTATGGCCATATCATTTACTATGTCTTTATGGCCAGTTATAACCAAAAAATATATCAGTCAATAGCCATTTACAACCATATCAAAGGGGAAGGATCAACCATCAATTAATTACTATATTCTTGCCCATATCTAACCACTACGATTCGTTGTAATTTTGACCAGTCACAACATTCACTGCACCGTTCATTCGCCGAGAATATGCTGATGAGACTTGCCGAGCAAGGACTTGTGGGTGCCTGGGCGTTTTGTTGGTGCTCGGCGAAAAATCATCCCATTTGGGGTTTTAAAACGGATCTGTTTAAATTAGGGTATTGAGGGTTCAAATTAGGGTGTCTAACCCTTTAAAAAGACAATTTACCACAGAAAGCCTGGTTTCACCATGTTTCACCCTCTATTTCTACTGCGCCAGGTGATTGTCAGAACCATCAGTAAGTTGTGCAATTACCTGTTGGCTAAGTCAGCAACGGAGAACCATTGGAGTTGTGAAAGTCAATGATCAGTGTGGGCAATAGATTTTTTGGTAATGCTTATTGATCCCTGCCCTACCCTTCCAGTTACTTTTATAAGAGGCCACCAACCCAGTTACAACAGTGGTAGAAACCAGCTGGATACCTACTATACTATTATGGTAGCTGGAAACAAAGGGGATAGTGATTGAAATTGGTTGATATATGATTACGTAATGGTGACCAGTGATCCATAGTGGTCAGCCTTCGGCTCATTGAGAACCGGGTGTGGCAGTGTCCCAATCGATTTTTTGGGTTCACATCGGGAGACAAAGCTGGGATTTACGAACCTGCATGTTGATCAGAATTGACCTCGTGAACATACTTAGGCTGCGAACAAAGTTGAGACACGAGGTTGGCTGATCCACAAAGAAGTGATCCAGTCACCGTTGTTTTCTCTCGTGGAGGTTGGGAGACACCAAGCCACTGCGCCAGGAATGTCCAGTGCTATCCTTCTTTTCGTGGGATCTCCAGCGCCACCAACCTGCTGGCTGATCTTCCTGGACCTTCCAACGAGCACATATTTCTGCTCAAATGCTTGTTCGTAGCACCTTTTGGGAATTCGAGCAGTTTTTGGGAATTCGAGCAGTTTTTGGGAATTCGAGCGTTTTTGGGAATTCGAGATTTTTTCACTAAACGAGCAGAAAAGTTTGGTAGTTGGAATCTGAACCATTATCAACAATTTCTCTCCACAAAACACGGCGCACAACGAGCGCAATTTCAAAAAGTGCTCTTTTGGGTTTTTGAATCATGCAACCCAGAATCATTATCAAACAAAACAAGCAGACAAAAGCTAAACAAGCAGAAAAAAGCTATTCGAGCGCCAACATCCCCGAGCAGAAAAATGTGCTCAAAGGGAGTTCTGGGTTCATAAAGCCTGCTGGTGTTCATAGCACCACCCTACCGCCAAGTCATGCGAACCTTCACAAGCTTCGCTATTTGTTGGAGAATAGTATCATGATATCATTTTATGGCTCTGCAGTTCTGTTTGGAATTCCCCATCAACCAACCTAGTAGTCGCAGCACACACAAAAACATGCACCCAAAATTTGGCTATATATTGGGTTGATGGACCAAATTTACAAGAGTTAAATGAATGATGGTTAGCTATCTATTTGGCAGTGGGTCAAAACCCTGTACCCCTGGTTCCCCTATCATTAACCATTCTTTTCCTTGTTATTGGTTGGTTATTATCCCCATTAGTTGGTTGGTTAACTGCTTGACCCAACTCGCCATTTGTCGCTGGTATATCGGCTACTATTGTTGGGTAAGCTCCCCTATCATTAACCATTATAACCAACTAGTTAACCATTGTTGTTGGTTGGTTAATATTAATACATAGCCATATTTATTTGATTGGCTGATGTCCTCCAACAAAAACATAGCGCGATTTTGGGGAGCTCGTTCGGGGCCCCGTTAGTGATTCGAGTTTAGGTCATGCCGTTGCACGGGCCTACATTTCACTGGCCGAAACTTCTGGCGCTCGTTGGGATTGTCTCTCGAAGCGGCAGAGGCGGTGCTGGTCAGGAGATTTGGCTATGGGTCAATATGAACCAACCAATTTTCCAGGGATAGTAACCAACAATAATAGGAAAAACAACTAATCAGCCAATGTTTCGATCAAATGGCTATATGGGTCAATATTAATCAGCCAACTGATGGGGGATAATGACCAACAATAATAGGGAAAACAATGGTTAATGATAGGGGAACAAGGGGTACGGGGTTTGGACCCACAGCCATTTGGGAATGCGTTCCGATCAGGATTGACCCGTACAACGGGTGAGAATAGCATGAGTTTTCCCCCTGCATCATAGTTTGTTGTGCATAGACTATTGATGCTCACGAACTAGGTATACAACAGACGAGAGTACCAATGATGTACTTCTAATACATATAGTTATACATGTGTTTATACATCACGCATTTATCAATATGATTGTGCTGTGCTGAATACTTGGATGTAAAGATGGCTCGAACTGATGCTCGTTGTTTTTCGCATTTGTTTTTTGCATGATGGATTGGCTATTTTTTTTGTGCTTGGTTGCTGCTTGCTTGTCTATTGCTGTTTGTTGTTGTCAGTGCCACAATCCTGGTTGCTGCTGTCGCAATTGGTGTTGCTATTGTTGCCTGTAATTTTTGTTGTTGTTGTTGTTGTTGTTGTTGTTGTTGTTGTTGTTGTGCTTGTTGGTGGTGTTCTTGCCGTGGTTTTTTGTCCTTCCAGTTGTTGGTACTAGTCCTGTTGTCCTGTTGTATATGTTGTTCTCATATGGTGCTACCAACAAACAATTGCTTAACCAAGCAGCTATTGTTGTCGTGCTCCTATTGGTGTTTGTTGTATCTTGAGTCCGGTTGTTTGCCATTGGTGGTGCCTGCTGTTGGGAGGTTGTGGTGGGAACCCATTCAAATCAACCAGCAAGTGGACAGTGACATGATACAGGGTGTTTTACCTGTACGTTTTACTCCTCAAAAAACTACAATTTCAGTAACATCGATGTACATTTCATTCAATGTTGAAATTGCAAACCAGTGGATGCATAGGTAGACGCGTATACAGTACCTCCTGATTATGTGGGCAGTTCGGGGTATCGTCATAGGATGCAAATCTGTACACAGAATTTGCTTTCAAGGTGCTTGTTTTTCAGCCTTCGCGGTTGGCTTGACATGTGGTAAATGTGGTGGTGAATATGGGAACTGTAGACCATAGAGCGGCAATCTCAATTGGGCAGGGTAAGCTGGGAAATGTCTTATCAAAGCCACTCTTGAGGTTTCGTTGCAAGAGGGCCAGAAGAGCTGTATAGTTTTTGACAATGTTAACCGTGGATGAAGCTAAACCCCTGGTTGATGAACATGGGGTATTCCCCGGTCAAGCCAACCGGTGTCCCATTAAAATGGTATCCCCCCAAATGATAGGCATAAGCCTATGGTAACCATTATTGTTGGTAGCTATCCCCATATTACAATGATACAATTTGGTTATAACCCTTGTTAAGCACTATAAACCCAGAAATTTGCTTCATTTGGGGCTAACGTTGATCAAAGCTTCACCACTGGACAAGAGTAGACTTTTCATTGTGAAACTCACCAGAGATCGGCACGAGCTATCACAATGCCATGTTCTTCAGATTGTTGACAAACATGATCCGGTTGGTGGTTTGATTGACATATTTTATTTTTCCCAGTAGTTATTAAAAAGTGGTTGGTTGACTAATAGGTTCCATGGCGGTTGAAACCACCAACCAGTGATTGTTTTGATTGACTCCATAGACAAAAATCCGATGTATGTTACTATCGAATTCCCATCACTTACCCTGCGGAGGTTTACAGTGTGTTCTGCCGAGATTTACAGTGTTTTGCTTTGGGATTGCTATCCCAGGATGACACTCCTTGCACGGGTGTGAGTAGTGGAACCTTCCATTTTTCCTCATTGTAGAAAGGTCGTTGAGCAACGTTCTATCATGTATTACCAAATCGCTACCAAATGACCTCCCCAATATTGTGGTTGCAGTGGTGGATGGTTGTTTTTTGTCAAAGTTGTCAAAATGGTTCGTACACGTTGACCAATGCTTCAAAACCAAACAAAGACCCTTGTACTCATTAGTCGAATGTTCACTCCGGGTACAGAGCGCTGACCCGCAGTCCTGCGATGGATGATTGTTGAACTTTCCGGCAATTGATTTAGTTTGCATGAGCTCAAAGTGTTGCCCATCCTGATGGTCTAGCATCCTATAAGATGACTGTATCTTAAACCATCTTAAACCTATACTGCATGAGTTGTACAGTGCTTTCCCCTTTACTTCGAGACGTGACGCCATGACTTCAAGGGACCTGCTGATCCTTGGTGGGACCCGGTATCGGGAGCCGCTCCGCTGAGGCATCGGATGGAACTACAGCCCGCCTTGGAGCGTCTACATGCCTCTTGGTAGCAGACTCCCACAGCGGGGCCAGTCGGGGGATGCTGAGCTATCTTGCAGAACTGGTGACGTTCACCATGGTTGTTAGTTCATCCAACAGTTCACCGTGGTTATAGGGGTTAGTTCACCATGGTTAGTTCTAGAACTCGTGGCATTCACCATGTTTTTTCGATGCACTTTCGAAATGGTACACTTTAGATTGTCCAGTTTTGGAGGTCAGTAGTGATTAGTCTTGAGCCATGGTCATCATACATGGCGGTATCATTCTGTTGCCAATTTTCCAGACAAATGGATGGAAGCTATGTCCCTGACGGAATGTGATTCTGTCGGACAGAAAGGTATTTTCGAGTTTTATTTTCTGGGATTCTTCTGGCTTCCCATTATCAGGAATCCGGACATTGCTTTTTGTAGCGGGTTTGGTGGCCTTCAGGGTCTACGTTCTACGAGGTATTTTATGGTATTTTCCTACAAAGGATTGGGCCCCCCGGAAGGTTGAGTGGGTCAATAGCCAGATGTTCGACATGGCATGAGCCAGCAATAAAACACTCTACGAGTGGGCTGAACATGGTGACGAAGCCGGGCATCGATCCTCAGTTTGGCCATGATTCACCAAACTAATAAAAAACTATGGTTGATCTATATTCAGCTTATAGCCATGGGTCATTGTTACATAATCTACCAAATCATCAACCATAGTCTAGACCACAGTTGTTTAATGTTATTTGCTAGCTGTTGGCTGTTGAGTCATTACAAAGAAGAATGGGTACCAATGGCCACCCTTGCCGTCCCAGGAAGGGTCGCTTGACGAATTTCCACAGATTGGTGGACAAAATGGGTCGCTCTGGCTGCGAGCATCCGGATGGTCTAAGCATCCTGTCCCGTGCTGTGGAGTCTGGAGCAGACTTTGCCATCGATGATCCAAACCCGGGAAGGTTCCTTGGCACGAACGATGGACCATGTGAACATGTGGGCGTTTCTCAAGCCATAGGGAACCCCAAGAATGGTTGGTTTATTACTAAGAATATTGAATTACTTGGGGGGTGCCCCTATTTTGAGAAACACCCATGTATATCCCTGGCATCTGAAATAGACAAGTTTGATTGGAGAAGTGTTGAAAATAATACACTGAGTTTCCTGTTTTGCGTAGCACTAAGCGGTAGCACTTCCATGGATTCGGGATGACTACCCTAAGAGACAAATGTTCTTGCCTCATCGGGATGACTAACATTTGGACACATTCTGAAACATGTTCGCTGAAACCCCTAGGGCAAAGCCTGCGCGAAAGGCGGTTGGCCTTTCCCTATGCTCAAATACGATCAAATTCCTGCTCGAGAACGTTCTCTTTAAACTTTCGAATTAACACTTTAATCCTGAGTTCTTTGAACATCTGAGATACCAAAACCCAGACCTAAAACCTCATGAAACACACATATAAATGATTGTGTATTCAATGCATATGGTTAGCTTGTGTTTTTGCAACGTCTCCGAACCATATTGACCTTGCACAAGATCTTCAACTGCACTGTCCCATATTGGGGTGTGGGTGAACGTGGGGTTGGGGCAAACATTTTGAAAGCACCTAAATCCCATCATCGCATCGAAAACTGGACTTGCTCACTTCTTTCTTTCGCTCGAGATACTGCGCTTGGGCTTGAGCGACAACTGGTTTGCTCACTCCTTTCAATTCATTATAGTTCACCTTTGAGCGTCAGAGCCCTCTAATTAAACATCGTTGACCATTGCTTTGTCATGTCATTCCGCATCCCTGAAATTAGTTAACTTCATTGTCTATTAGCCATCACCATCAATCAGATAGTCATCATCAAGCCTTGTTCAAGCTTGCGTCGCCGTTGGCGGCGCAGGGAAGAAACGCTGTTTTTTCGACGTTTCCATTGTTTGTAACCGATATTCATGAAATGAGCACGTTGGCGTTCGTAGAGGATCTGTCCGTCACCATGTAGAGGTTGCGTCGACACTTTGTTGGGACAGGGTCGATGGTCGTGTGACTGATGGGTGGGGTGAGGTGCGGTGGGGCTTTGGTGGGGGGGTTGGGGGCACATGTTGAAGTTCTCTGCAACTTGTGCAGGCTGTGGATGCTACGCGAAGCAAGGTTCGTGTATGTTGTCGAGGTTCAGACACGTTGCATGTTGAGGTTACGTCGACATTTTTGTTGCGACACAAGATCAATCCACACCTTTGGGATTTCATTTTTGCTGGAGGAGACCTTTGGTCAGCCATGCCTTTTTTTTTTCATCGAGCCCCTCGGACAACCAAGACGAAACTGTTTGCTGAAAATGTTCACATTAGCCAGCACCGTTAATGACAACGTGACCTTGTTTAACCACCGTTGGGTAAATCACACACCAGCATCGGCATCAACTGACCATCCTTCACCATCAGCTCATTTCATTGATTAACACCATTACCAATGGACCCTTACTTGAGTTCACAGTTTCACTACCAGTGGTGTAACCATCAGTTCACCAATCAACGAACCATCAGTGAAAACTTATTGGTTAACAAACCGGTCAATCAATCAGTTCACTAAATATCTCCAATTCTCAGTTAACCAGTTCGGAAACATCACTGTTTCACGGATGGAATTCTTACTACTAAACAAATTCAACTCATCAAATCACTCATCTTCAGTTCCTTTCATCACCCCCAGCCCCCAGGGACCCCCCCCAGGCCCTCCCCCCCAGGCACCACGCCGCCGTGCCCAGGAAGCGCTTCGCGGCGCATCTGCCGCAGCTGCTGCGGG
>VSDK01005763.1:81212-91472 GCA_009767595.1 Symbiodinium kawagutii
TGCGAGGGAAGGAGGCGCCGGCTGTGCAGGTGCGGTTGGGGGTTGGTTGGGGGTGGTGGGTTGAAGGTGGGTTGAGGTTGGGGGTGGTGGGATTGGTGGGTTGAGGGTGGGTCAAGGTTGGTGAAGGTTGGTGAATTGATGGTTAAGAGCAGAAATGGAGGATAAAGCAGCTAATGCAAGTAACATTGGTGAGATGGGTTTGGGTTTCAAATGTTAGTTGTTAACATGTTCATACTCCTTCTTTGTTGGTCAGAGGGTATGTTTGATTTCCGACGCACACCGACATCAAGTAGTATTATAGTAGTTGGTTGATAATATTATGATAATATTGATAATGATGATATCATGGCTCATAATACATAGTCTATATAGTATGTGCTCTGTAGTCATGATAAAATGGTTCCAACAACAACAACAACAACAACGACGACAACAACAACAACAACGACGACAACAACAACAACAACGACTGCAACGACAACAACAACAACAACGACTGCAACGACAACAACAACAACGACTGCAACGACAACAACAACAACAACAACGACTGCAACGACAACAACAACAACAGCACCACCACCACCACCACCACCACCACCACCACCACCAACAACAACAACAACAACTACTACTACTACTACTACTACTACTACTACTACTACTACTACTACTACTACTACTACTACCACCACTACTACTAGTAACAAGAAACCACATGCATCATAGTATTAATTAACCATTATGAACCATAGAGTCAGCCATAGAATTAAGCATATTATTAATTACTATATTTTATTATCAACCATAATCCTCACCGAAAATATAACATATCGTGACCACAATCTGAACCAGCAAAAAAAGTACATGCCTTGTTTGGCCATTGTTCACGACCATCCTTGGCTCGGCGAGGTGGATCATCCCATCCTTCGTTTGGTCTTCAGTTTCCTGCCACGCGTGCCGCCGGCTTCTCGACGGTCCATGGTGGCAACCCTGCGGAAAAAATGATGGGACAAAAATGAGGCTTTGTGGTGGTTCATGATGATTAATATGGTGGTTCATAACATGGTGATTTATGGTGGGTAACATGGTGATCTAGGGTGATTTTTAATGGTGATTAGTGGTGGTTGATGATGATAGGTGGTTCGTGATGGTTAGTGATAGTCGATATGATGGTGAAGAATGGATGATCATGGATGATGGTGGTTGATAATGATTTTATGATGGCAAATGGAACATCATCATGAAATGGGAAGAATAAGAATTGTTTAT
This sequence comes from Symbiodinium kawagutii, assembly GCA_009767595.1. Lineage (NCBI taxonomy): Eukaryota > Dinophyceae > Suessiales > Symbiodiniaceae > Symbiodinium > Symbiodinium kawagutii. The sequence continues at coordinate 82,485 of VSDK01005763.1, forward strand.
CATGGTAGCATGATGGTCAAACTGACGGTTCATCATGGTAAGCAGTTGGGAAACGTCGAGGAATCATGAGTCTGAATGTTTCGAACTAATTTGTCAGGGTGATTTTTTGAATGACTAGCAATGGTTCACGATGGTTTATCAGTGAATATGACAAGGCTATGGGTCAATACTAACCAAACAATAATGGGTGATAATAACCAACAATTCTAAAGGGAAACAATGATTTAGGATACAGGGTTTTGACCCACTGCCATAAACCAGTGTTAAGAATGGGAAATAACGGGATATACCCAACTACTACAGTAGTTGCTGACTAGCCGTAAAGTATTGGTGGTTGGCAAATGGAGGTTTCCTAAAACGGCGGTTTATTACAGAGGGTGAATAAAGGATGACTTGGGAGTACCCCTATGGCTTGAAAAATACCCATATGATTTTCATAATCAGCTTCTGATGGCTAACATGCATGATAGTTGATCATGTTTTTTGTCATAGCTAAGGTGAAAGATGGTTTCTAGGGATGGTTGAGGATGGTCAATCAGAAGGGGGATAGCAATCAAAGCATGGTTTGACAACGCTTAGATACTCGTTGAAATGGTATGATGATGATGATGATGATGATGATGATGATGATGATGATGATGATCGAACTGTGACTGATAAATACTGACGACAATGGTTTTGATTTGTGATACTAGTTGGCAATGATTCCTGGTGGTACATTCACCACGCCGAAACATGTTCCCATCACCTCACCTAGTTGTGTAGTTCAATTAGCGCAGGCAGGTTGAACTCACCGAAGTTGGGCTGGACTATTCCTTGTGTGGGTCGATGGCCTTGACCCTCATTTCTTGCTGGTCATGATCATCCCTTTCTTGTCGTGTTGGTCATGTTTGAGGGATCATGGATGTTCCATGATGTCATGACGAACAAGCCATCAAATTTTTCATGTTCCATGAGTTCCATGCGATGACGCTCCCAAATCCCGCGATTCATCCACCATTGGTGTCCAATGGTTGCCGACTCAGATTTCCCAGAGAGTCATGCATGACAACGACCGCTGGGATCCTCCAGGGTTTCAAGTGTCTGGTCCTCCATGGGGCCGCCCGGCCCCCAGCCACCTTTCCAACTCAGGAACTGGGCTATGACTCCGTAGATCCCAGTCACCTGGCGCATGCCCCTGGATTGGTGGATGCATTGTGTCGTGGTGAAGGGGTGACCCACCAACCCCTGCCATGGGCTTCACCACCCACCTAGTTCACCGACTTGGACGAAGTTGTCGATTGAAGTCATGGCTGTGAAAACAGCTGACCCCCCAAGTTTTGCGATCCTGACAGTCCGGTAGTGATTGTGAAAGGTTTGTTTGGGATGGGAACGGCCTAGGGTTTGTACAGGTACCCAGTTGTTTTCTGCTTTCTCATAGCATGATATGTATGATTCGCCCATCATATGCCAATCATATCGGATTTTTCCCCATGACCCACGTCAAATCAACATAGGTGGATAGCTTGGGCATTTTGGTACACGTCAACGTCGAAATTGTACAATCCCTTGCATGCATCATGTTTTTTTTAATGCCATCAAAGCCACCATTCTTTTGTTATCCACTTTGATCAATCAGTCGTTTACCATCAAATATGGTAGTTTCTCCAAGTAGGGGTACCCCCAAATCATCCATTTCTAGTTTGTAAACAAAATATGGACAAACTCATTGGCAATTCCGGCTTATTAACCATTAGTAGTAATAAACCAGCCATAAGTGGTACCCCCAAATCATCCATTTCTGGGGTTTGCAAAAACTTTCATGGACAAACTCATTGGCAATGAGCCAGGTCGCAGACACGCCACGAAGATTGAGCGAAGAGCCCGGAGGGCTGATGAAGGGATGTACCTCGACGACTTGGAAAGTCGGTCCCCGCAGTTTCGCAGCTTTCGCAGTTTCTTTGGTAGTTTCTCAAGTTATCTCAAGTCATAGGGGTGCCCAAAAAATAGTTGGTTTAAGACGATAAATAGTAAAACAAGAATGATTTCGGGGTTTGGCTTGTCCCATCTGCTTCCAGCGACCGTGAAACAGTAGCCAGCTGGTTTCTACTACGCTTGTAACTGGTGTTGGTGACCTAAAGGTAACTGCGAAGGGTAGGGCCTGCAAAGTCAAGGCAGCTCCTGGAACCCAGTTGGAGTGATCCTGGATGCGGAACTGGGAGGTTGCTGCAATAGCCAAGGTGAAGGTTGTTGGAAACCAATAATTACATACCATCATCAATCTAATCAAACAGCTTCAGAACCTGTTATTTTTGGAGGATTGGTCCTTATTCCCTTGCATTCTGATTCAAAAATAGCCGTGAATATGCAGCTGTGCAATTTTGGGTCGTTTTGCCATCAACCCTTTGCCAATCTTTGCCAGTGATCATCCATTCACATCATCCATTCACATCATCCACTCACATCCACCAAGCCCTCCATTAATGGTCATCCATTCACACCCGCCATTTCTTTCAACGGCCAAGGCGGTGCTGAAAACCGCAGCCTCGAAGCGCGGTGGACCTCGTCACCGTCAGCGCAGGCCGGCTGCGGATCTGCGGATCGGAGCTGAGCCCATGGTTGAACTCACCGGGAGCGGCGCTTGGAAGCCATGGAATCCATAGCTAGGTGGTGGTTTCTATGGTTAATAATGGCTAGAAATGGTTGATAATAGGGGATACTGACCAGCAGTAGTGGTTAAACAACTGTTTTGATTCACATGTTTTAGTTTTCCCAGATGTAGTCCTTAACAAATGATTGTCTAGTATTTTTCATTGGGGTTTTCCCCACCAACCAGATAGGGAATTGTGAGTGAATATAACCAGGGGTAATGGTTATATTCAGTGTTAAAGATTGGACGAACACCGGGGAAATGATTGATCACCGACAATCAACGATGGATACTTTTGGTGGCCTCACTGGCTATAGTGGCCAATGGTTGTTATTTGGCTGGGGGTTTCAAACATGTTCTGTTATCCCCAACATTTTGGATGGTTAGTTCATCGCAAAACTCACCACCAACCGATGACATTTATGTTTAACCATTACAAGTAAGCATGATTGACCAGTGATGGTAATTATTAACCATGGCATATAACCACCAACCAGTGATGGTTGATGTTGATGGCCATGTTCATTGACGATTTTGGTCGTCATGGCTCTGATCCCGCGCAAGTGGGAACAGCTTGCATGGTGATGAACTGCAGCTTCGGTTCAGCTGGACGACCATCTGACTCTACAACTACCTGGCAGTTGTTGCAACCTGCATCATGGTTAAGATCCTTATTCAAGCCGTCATTTGCCAACAAGATTCCACGAACCAGTTCATGCTGTCATTGATCTAATTATCAATCATTGTTCAGCCTGCTATCAATCAAAATTTGTTCGTTCCCAAGAACTTCATCGCCACCAAACTTTACCATTAACAGCAGCATTCCCTGCGAAGCAGGTCACCATTAGGCAGGCAGCTTGACACCGGCGCCATGGGAAACATCATTTGCTGCTGCTGCCGCAAGCTGCGCTCCCTCACGAACGACGACGCGACCCGCGAAGCTCGTGAAGCTCCGCTGGTCCAACACAGGCGCGGCCGGAGGGAGCTGCAGCTGGAGCCAGGGATGGCCCACTGGTCCTTTAAAGGGGGAGCGAGGCCAGGAGTGGCCAAAGTGGATGGTAGTTGTGGCATGATGATTGCACACACTCCGGCAAATGCGTGGAAAATCCACTGATTACAATGGTTTTGCCTATAACACACGGTAATTTCAGCTTCCGGGTTAGGGACTGCCAGAGGGTAAGTTCGATTGGTTGAATAGATGGTTCTGATGATTATTTGGTTACATCATTATGGTTTATTAATGTAACTGATGGTTGAAGATATACCTCAAGAAGTATAACTGACTCTCAATGTAGCTAATATTGATCATGACTCTATTGGATATGCAGTTTGGCTTAGTTCCCTGGGACATATCCATGGTAAAGAAACCTATAATATCTATGATGTGGGTGAATTACCCCCCCAATCTAACCATGGTGAGTGTCACCAGTTGCTTGAAAGCAGTGGGGTTGCGGTTGCTAAACCTCCAGTCGTATCAGCCCCATATTTTGCTATGGAGCTGGTAGACCGCCGCGTGACCGCAGTTGGGATACACGGAACTTGACAGGTGGCTGATCACCGGGGAGCTGTTGCTATCCCTTCCTATCAACCAGCATTAACCAAGATAGTAGCCAGTCTTCACCCTTCCCATCATTATCCCTGATCAATCAACTAATTGCCTCAACCAACTATCAACGATCAACCATCAATCGACCATCTTCAACCAGCCTATCACTCAAGTTTCAATCATCAATCATCATCAATCAACCATCTTCAACCAGCCTATCCACCATCAACCATCCACCATCTTTATCCAGCCTATCAATCAACCATCAATGGACCATCCACCATCCACCAGGATAGTCACCATCAACCAGTGCCTTTGGGTGTCGGAAACGGCTGCGAGGTATGACGTCGAGGCTCCCCTGGCCGAGGCAGCGCCGCCCCGTTTGAAAGCGCGGCCGCCGCCGCCCACTGAGACTATACCGGTGGTGACGGGTGTGGTGGAGACGAGTCTGACGTCTTTCGGAGTGGTGCAAGTGAAGCTGAAGAATCAGGTGGGAGGAGCAACAAAATGGTGGCAATTGTTTGGAATGATGGTACAAGGTGGGCCCCTAACATCCCCTAACCAGCTATAAGTTGGGTTATAATTAGGGTACCTACCAGTTACAGTACATACAACTATAGTTATGACTAGGGGGGTCCACCTTGTAATGATGGTTGGTTGGTACAGTAATGAGAGTTTGCAGTGAAGGTTGGTAATTGCGGTGTACCAAGAACATTACCAAGAACATCGTTAGTAATCATGGATTGAAAAGCTGTTTGATAGGCTTGTGATAATAGGGGCACGAACCAGATGCTTGACTGTTCGCTGGCAAATAGGTGAATACATTGAATACTGATCGCCAAGAAATTGTTTGAGAGTTGCAGCAATCAACACGATCGTTGAGACAATACAGGCTAACCATTTAATGGTGGGAAACCATGCTTAGATTACCAAGGCAGGATGGTTAATGTTGGGTAATCACCGGCCATCAAGCCAGGATCTTGATGATTGCTCATGGTAAATCACCGCTTAATGACGGGTCATCAAACAGGTTGATATAAACTGGGGGCCAGCCTTGGCGGTCGAGCCTTTCAAATGGTTTTGATTTTCCAGGTGAGGTTGCCCAAAGATCATGTTGATCATAGCTTGTCTATTTAGCCATCATTGAACATTGTTGGGGATATTGGTAATGATACGAGAATGGATCATTAAACTAATCACATTGATATAACTGGTTGATTGCTAAGCAGGACTAACCATCATTCAACGACCATGATGTACCAAGACCAAGATCCCCCGTTCAGGTGACCCGTTCAGGGCGGATCAGCATAGATCCACGTTCACCGCCATGCAGGTTATTTCCTTGGACAACGTGGGGCGCGTGAAAGCATCGGTGGATGATCCACAGCAAGATCCCAACTACTCAAAGTACAAGGGCCTTCAGTGGATCCGCCTGGGCAGTGTGCCCCGCGGACAATTCGTGCCTTCGGAGATAGCGCGGCTGAATGGATTTGGTTGTGGTGAAGAATTGCGCTCTTGATAGTTGGAAATGGATCTTACTGGGTTAGCAACCTGACATGGTAACTGATTTGTGAAGAGTGGTGGCCGATGCCCATGCTGAATGATTAGTCTAGTCATTCAATTGGTGGTTTCTCAAAATAGGGGACCCCCAAATCATCCACTATTAACCATTCATAGTACTAAACCAGCCATTTCTGGGGCCCCCTATTTTGAGAAACACCCAATTGGAAACTGCTGACAGATTTAAGGGACCCTTGGAGGTGTTGAGATGCCCCAAAGCCTATGATCCACTTGGCCATCACCACATATCCAGCAGGCCGTACTTCAGTCCAGCAACGTAGATCCCAGCAGAAGTCTCTTGTGTCAGACCACAGGGCCCTGGTTGTAGGGGTAAGGGGGGTTCAGGGAAAAAAATCACCAATTCTTTGCCATAGAAATGGTCATTTAACCAAAATCAAGTGCAGGCCCCTTCGCTTTAAGTAGTGAGGCAAAACCAGCCATACATGGAGCATTAACAGCATCTGAACGTTTGATCGCTCAGGATCCATTTCGCGGCCCCCGTTGCGATGGAAGAGACCACACCATGGCTGCTTGCGAAGATGAAGGCTATATGTTAGATGGAAAACGCATCCAGCTAAGCCACATCAAGGAGATGTTGGACAACACGAAAATTGTTCAAACAGCACCACAGCAAGCTCCTGGCAGTGGCAGGGGGGGGGGGGTCCAGGGACATCGACCGGGTAAATTGCTGGAGGTTGCCTTCCCTTTGGCCAGCGGCGGCCTTGCCACGGTGGCCATCAACGCCGCTTCAGCGTATCATGTGGGGGGAGGCTTCGAGACCGGAGGGCGCCATGCGTTGGAAGAATCCATTTGCAGCTCGGCTGCCCTGATAGTCATTAAGCATCATCAACTCCAGCAACCACATCACTCACACCAGCCATCACCAAGCATTTGATGGCTAACAACCATTGTTTAACTGCTAGCCATCATCATGAACTTAACAATCATCATCATCATCATCATCATCATCATCATCATCATCATCATCATCATCATCATCATCATCACCATCATCATCATCATCATCATCATCATCATCATCATCATCATCAACATTGTTCCATTGACTATTTAGCCATCATCACTTTGACCATCATCCACAATTGTTGATTCATGATGACTCTTTGCGTTGGGCAGTGGTGAATAGTGATGGCTCATGGCTAAATAGATAGTCTATTCTTGCTAACAAGTCAACAATTAGCATCAACACAGGCTGGAGTTACATCATGAGCCCAAGCGCCATGACAAGAAGAAAAACAACACACCATTGCAATTGTACTTCCCTACCCTTCCAGTTACTATATGTCATAGGTCACCAGCCCTACGCTGTTGCCTGGTACGACATTCACAGGTAACTGGAAGGCTTAGGGTCAGCAAACGATGATTGCTAATGAGTCTTCATCAACCATACCATGATCAACCGATCCCAAGCTGCGCGTCGTGCACTGAAAAACGCGTCGAGCCCAGGTATGCGCTCCACCGTCTTCAAGTCGTTGGTCAAAGCAGCAGCTGGGTCGTCCGAACACGAGCAGTCGCTGCGGCGGAAGACCTCCTATATTCCCGCAACAGGCGACCCGACCCCAGGGTTTTAGTGGTGTACCTGGTAGTGGCTGTTGTCTCGATGAGGATGGTAAGTTATGCTCAAGTGATGATTGTTGTTCTAGTGATTGAGCATGGTCAATTAGTGGTTGATGACGATCAGCTAGGGTTGATCGTGGATAGTAACGGCCCCTTGAGGCAGTGAAACATCTAGCTTCACTGTATACACGTGTGATTAATGACCAATACAGTGTTGATTAATACCAATGCCAATGAAATATTGACAATAGTGTGTAATCGATGATATCAACCAATAGAATTAATTGATTATGGTTAGCCATCAACACTGTTAACCAAGAGAATTGTGATTCATGTCATCAAATTACAAACTATAGATAGAATGACAATGGCACGAATGAGCATCACTGGCAACACCAGATGCAACAGGCGTAAACATCCTATGTTCCTTCATATCCAACAAGGATCAACACCACTTAGAATTACCAGTGATCCAAAAAATAACGGCGAGGTGACTGCGGCCGGGGTCCTTGATGTTTGCACACGCAAAAACAGACACCAAAAACACCCAGCTGGAGGGAAAAAATTGCAGCCAGGCGTCAGCGAATGTTAGACTGGCTGCTGGTTGGGAGGGAACGAGGCCAGGAGCCAGGGGTATAGCCATTTGATACAGGTGCTAGTTCTGAACATTTTTTTTTGGAGCATGAGTCATGTGCGAGTATATAGTCACCCTGCCATTGCATGTTTATGGTTCATAAGCCACACTGCGAGTTTGTTGGGCATGGCGAAATGAGATAAGCTGTTCCCGGGTCAAGTTGCCTGCAGTCGAGTCGTAAAACTGTTGGGCAGCACTGCAGCACTGGGCAGCTTAGGGAAGCCAAGGGGATGCGGTTCATCAGCGACGCAGGTTGCATTGTCAGTCCCAACGTGGAGGTTTTCCGTGGAGGCACGGACGAAGGATATCCTTTCCTGCCCGAGGACAAGAAGTTTCGCCTGCACGTCATCAGCATTGCCATGCCCAACCGAAATACACAAGTCCGAGATGCGCCAATGGATGCGCCGGCAGACCAGGAGGAGTATGAAGATTTGGTCCTGAAGAAATTTGACACTCGGACGAGAAGATTCGGACCCGGACCTGTCGGATGTTTGATATGCATCTGCATTGGTTTCATGTTGGGAAGTCAGCGATTGGGGAGCAACATGATTGGGGACACTGTTAATTTCTTTTCGTTTGGATCATCATTTTGCTGCATGTGGGAGCTTCCAACGCAATGATGTTATGAGAATGGCGTTGACTGACCGTGTGATGTATTTGAGTACTTTGAGCTTGTCTCTTTCAGAGTCTATGAAGAATTACTGTACACACTTTTCTCAAACTGTTTGATAGACACCCATGTGATTTAGCAGATCAGTCTTCGAGACACATTCAAGCAAACTAATCTGGAAATGGCGTTGACTGACCGTGTGATGTATTTGAGTACTTTGAGCTTGTCTCTTTCAGAGTCTATGAAGAATTACTGTACACACTTTTCTCAAACTGTTTGATAGACACCCATGTGATTTAGCAGATCAGTCTTCGAGACACATTCAAGCAAACTAATCTGGGATTTGCAACCGCATGCCACCACAACAACAACAACAACAACAGCAACAACAACAACAGCAACAACAACAACAGCAACAATAACAACAACAA
>VSDK01005763.1:102666-115303 GCA_009767595.1 Symbiodinium kawagutii
AAAAAAATATACCATAGTAAGTAATATGTTACCTGCAGATATTTTTCATCATATTTTGCCATATGTTGCTTTATTATACCATATCAAATGTTTTTCTTAATTCAAATGTTACCATAATATCTCAGATTATTCCATATGTTTGCATTACTAAACCATATTACATTGTACAATAAGACAAAAATTTTTAGAATAATGTCATACTATGCCATAGTCAAGCAGATCATGCCAATTTAGTCTAGATTTAGCCATTAAAAAACCATATTAAATCATATTCTGTGATATTGCACCATATTCCTAGCACATTCTTTTATATTCTAATAATTTCTTCCATATTACACATAATTTGATGCCATATGTCGCAATATCATATTATGTATTGCAACCTGTTGCTTTATAATGTCAAATTCCATTTGCTAAGATATATTCTTCCATATTGCATTTTTTCCATCTAAGACTAAATCCAATTATACTATACCATATTATAGCCTTGTACATTACATATTACATTGTACTATGCCATTTCAAACCAACTTTTGCACCATATTGTGCCATTTTTTGATCATATCCTTCCATACTTGAGTTGGGGGGGCTGATGTTATATTTTCTACCATATTTTTCCATATTTCGGCATTTGGTACCTGATTACGTTTTGACATTTTACAACATAACATGCTCTTTACTTTTTAACAATATCACATTTCACCATATCATATAATAAAATCTTCTGGTGGAATATGAAATCATATTATAACATATTGTGGAACCAGTTGACTTCTTTTATGCAATTTGTCATGCATTTGTGCTTTCATTCCCAGCTATACAATGGAGGTGGTCAGAAGTTTAGATATGTATTATTTATATTTGGTTGTAGCCTATCATTTGCTAGTGTATCATTTACTAATGCCTTGGGCTGAATGAATTAGAGCACGAACAACCATATAATAGATCTAAAAGAAAAATATGGATAAAACATGATATATCTTTAATTTTCATGATTTAGATTCAGTACTGGCAATTAATTTGCTTCATTGCTATTCCGCAAGCATTTCTGACTAGTGGAACTTGCAATATTCACGCACACGTTGAGGAAATCATTTGATGAAACCTGCATGCAAGCCATGCTAGAAACCAATTCTGATTAGTGGACACTGTGATGCTTATTCCTGCCTCTGTCAGCTTATTGCTTCATTGCTATTCTGCAAGCATTTCTGACTAGTGGAATTTGCAATATTCACGCACACGTTGAGGAAATCATTTGATGAAACCTGCATGCAAGCCATGCTAGAAACCAATTCTGATTAGTGGACACTGTGATGCTTATTCCTGCCTCTGTCAGCTTATTGTTTCATTGCTATTCTTCAAGCATCTCTCTCCACACAAAAATGGACATGAACCAGTCAAAATGGGGGGTTCTGGTGGGGGGGGGTAGCATATATATATATAGATATAGATAACGTTTGGGATGTCAACTGAACCTACCCCAAGTCATTGGGGACCTCAAAATTATGGATGGTTGATTATAAATGGTTGATCAATTTGATGATTTGGGGTATTTTGACTAGATGCAGCTTACGGCTCGACACACAGCCAATATCAGCCAACTGTGGTTCCCCAATCTCCTACGACCTGGGACGACTCGCCATAACCGTGGCTATGGAAAAACCAACCTCTGGATGGGAAGCTGCCAGGGTGATCAAGGGTGGCTTCGCATCATCAAAAAGGTGATGGACGAGAGTGGTGGCGGCGCGGTGTGCCGGGTCTGTGTCGTGACGCAGTTTCGAGCCGTGAGATCAGTGAGTTACCAGCCGTTGTCCCCAAATGATAGTTTCAAGACTCTTTGAGCAAATGAGATATGTTTGTTGGCGGGTAGTTTGAAGGCTATGGTTTGTTCCCCTATACTTGGAATGGTTTGGTAACAAGCCACTATATGAATCTGCATATGCTTGTTTCTCAAAATAGGGGACCCCCAAATCCACATAGAAACCATTTATAGATTATAGCATTAAACCAACCATTTTTTGGGGTCCCCGATTTTGAGGGGTCGCGTGTCACTTGTGACCCTGAACGGGTTTTCGGAGAAAAATATCAAAAACCGTCTAAATTTTTAGGGTCGCAAGTGATCCGGCGTGGCTAAAATGTTGGCAGGCTCGTACAAAACGAGGTGTGGCGCGCCTGATCGCTTGTGATTCTAAAACTCTCTTGAGCACTTCCGGTATCATTTTTGTGTGGCAGGTGCAATAGGTTCTTACCCCTGTCTTCGGTGTGGCTTGACAGTCTGGATGCATGACGTGCGTGCGGTGTGTTGGCTTGGCAGTTCAGCACGTTTGTTGTGGATGCATGCAAGGCAAGTGCGTTAACATCCCACCCCGCCCCACCTTCCACCCCACCCCACCCAACCCCACCCCACAATGAGACAAGAGTGGAGGACATGTATGTTGTCTGCTGGCTGTGCGCGTGGGCAGGTGTGTTAACATCCCACCCCACCGCCCACCCCACCCCACCCCTTTTTTTGGTGTAGGGTCGCAAGTGACGCGTTTTTAGGGTCGCACGTGACGCGTTTTTTTAAAATAGGGTCGCAGGTGACGCGTTTTTAGCGTCGCAAGTGATCCCTGACCCACCTGCATGGTGAATCACCATTGATCACGAGGAGTATCTACTGCTGGACACCAGGAGTCCTAACTTTATATAGATGCTTCAGGAAAAATACAACCTCAGCACGATCTACGACGAGAACATGACTGCGATCAAGGAGTGGATTCGCCAGGCCGTTTATCTGGTCATCGACGCCAAACACCAGGCAAGGCGGGTGTTGCGATTGTTGCAATTGATCATATTGCTGTTGTTCTTTTTGTTGTTGTTCTTGCTCTTCTGCTTCTTCTTGTTTTTGTTGCTGCTGCTGCTGCCGCTGGTGCCTTTTGTTGCCTTCACGGCAGTTGTCTCTGTTGCTGTAGCCATGGTGAGCCACGAGTGAAATGTTCTCATGATCAGTCATATTAACCATTACTGCATGCGCGATGGTCCACACATGGGAATTCTGGGCCATTACTGATCACCATTGGCCATTGTTAACCACTAAAATTTTCTGATGATAGTGAGCAGTCATTCATCTGATGCGACTGAACAACTACTAATTGAAGAGTGATAACAACTAGCCAAGACTTGGCTGCAGTGGCGATTCGCGCATAACCATTGTTTATTGTAACTTTCATGAAGGTTGAATTATCATTGATCTTCTTGACAACGACTAATTTCCTTGTGATTACAACACGATTGACAATCATTAACTGCCAGGATCATCTCCCACCAGCCGGAATAATGATAGCATCATCTGTACTGCTGGTAGATCCAAACAATGTGGTCAATAGTGCCGATCAGTTTATCTATTTTTGGTCATTGGACGCCTGATTTATCTTTCGACCATAGTACAATTTTAATTTCATTCTCGATGTCAACTATGATTATATAAGGTGGTATATGGTGATAAAGTTTCCATAGGCCACAATAGCTCCCTACCTCCCCCTTTCCCCCCAGAACAGATCCCCCCACCGCAGAGCCGAGGATCCCATCGACGCGATGCAGAGAGCAACGGGGGGGCGGCGGAGGGCGCGGGGAGATTGATGTGATGATGGATGATGATGCTAATGCTAACGGTTGATGATAGTGACCGATGATAGATCCTTAATAAATTGTTCAGTGGTGGTTAATCATCTGCATCATGAACAATTATGACGCAAGATGGTAATTGAGCATAAACTAACCGAGATCATCGCATGATAAATTGACAAATTAACTAATCACCACAAAGCACTAATAACCTGGCCCAAAATTCATTTGACCGTGGACCAAAATTAATGATGATCAATTATTTCAATCCCACTACCAAAATCAATGCTGATCAAATATTTTAATCAACCATAACCTACTACCAAAATCAATGATGATCAAATAATTTAATCAACCATAGCCTACGACCAAAATCAATGGTGATCAATTAATTTAATCAACCATAACCTATTACCAAAATCAATGATGACCAGCTACAGCTTAATCAACACTAACCCACTTTCAAAATCAATGATGGTCAATTGCAACCATAACCCAATACCAAAATTAATGATGATCAAATAATTTAATCAACCATAACCTATTACCAAGAATCAATTTCCAAGCATTCCTATTCAATTGCAAAACCTTGATTGGTCGTGTTGCTTTGGTTCATAATAGCGGCTTCGCGATGCATTTCTTCTCTTGCTGTAGGGCGAACCCTGGGAAGCCCTTGCCAAAATTTTAGATTTGCCACATGAATTAACCACTATAGACCAATGATTGACAAAAAGCCACCACTGGTGATCAACATTTGCCAATAATTCTCATTGATCACAGGCTAAATACTCGTATAACGGTCGATCCTGCTTAGCATTAGCTAGTTCAACCACCAGCGATTCCGGGTACAATGATCAATCTTGATGAACCATTCTGTCCATCAGAATGTTAGTGTTAGCCACTTAAGCGATGGCATTAACTATTGGAATAATTACACAATGAATAACATACGTTTACCTGGTGCCCCATCATTAAGAATCATTGTTTATTAGCAGACATTGGCTTACAAACACGGGATGATTGGGTGACAGTGAGTACTTAACGCCAAGTAAGATACTTTGTTCCTCCCCTGCTAAATACGGCTTTGACTTTCTTCTAAGAGTAGTAGAATTGGTGCGCAGTGTTGTCGTTGTTTGATTCACCATCAGTGATGAATAGTTAGTGTTGGCTAAGTAACCGCTAGTTCAACGAGTGGCGTTAATCATGACTTATCTCCTGGTCAACAAGCCCCATTGTTACGTCACCAATGGTTAACATAGGATGAATGGTTCACCATGGCTAGTCAGCACAACAGGAAGTAACACCAATTCCATTCCCAGGCGATTCAACGGCTATGACTTGGGATAAGCATGATGAACCATGATTAATACAGTTATGATTCCCACCATCGGATGAGTTGAAGAGGCAATCATGTGGAGAGGATGGTTACCTGTGGTGTTTCATGCGTGGTTTCATCACATTTGTTCTCCACGACCTGGCGCTAGGACATGGTCATGTCATCGTTTGGTGGCTCAGGATATGTTGCCCTGGCTGTGCGGCTAATGAGCCGTTCCAACTGAAGTGGGTGAATGTAGTGGTCGGTAGCCAATCGTAGCGGTTGGTTTCGCCAACATAAAGTTGTAGGAACTTATGCCGTAAACACTCGTTTGCGATGCTATAGGCAGAAAGTACCCGCGGATACCCGCGGAGCAAAGAAGTCTATGTCAAGTTTGCTCGATGTTTCTCTGAGCATTTCCATTCATGTTCAGATTTTTCCGAAATAAGACGAAATGTAATGCACCCTGTAGCAGCCAAGATTTGTGTGATGTGGCTGCGATTCTCAGGCAATTTGAAATTTGCCTAGCTGTTGGTCATTTGTTGGTCCCATTGATTCCTTCAATTTCCTTAAGAAAACTTTGGCTCACCCTTTGTTAGGAGCGTTTCTTGCCCAAGGGGGAGGAGAACGGTTAAACAATTAAACTCGCTTAGGTTTTGATGGCTTATGCGCTGGAACAGAGGGCAGAGACACCAGCTGCTGTTAACCGGTTTGCTGGCTGCTACTCCAGGATATTCCAAGTCATTAGGTTACTGACTTTTTGATCTAAGCCATTAAAAACAATCTGGTTGGATGATTTTAAATATGAAGCGGTACTAACCGTAATGGGAATGGCAATAGATGAGCCGTGACTAACATCAACCCTTCTGAGCCGTTGCAAATCATTCCTATTCACAACCAGCCAAGATTGATGGGAATCTTTCTATTGATAAACATCCCGTATTGGATGGTAGATCACCACCTAGGTGAAACCCGGGTTGGTGTGCCAACAGCTGGGTATCCCATTAGCTACCAAAAAGCGTCGTTGATCATCATTGCCCGTCATCAACCATGATGTTCCCTATTGTTGTTGGCTCTTATCAACCATTACACATCACTATCAACTATTAACATCACTATCAACCATGACCAACCTAAATTACCCATCGGTGGTGGCTACAAACAATTGTCAACACCTATTTAGCTACCTCTGAGAGATTTTGAGAATCACTGCCAACCATTCTAAACCACTGTTAAACACCACGGGCGGTTTTTTCATGCCCCGAACTTTTTCCGAGGCCACCAGCAAGCGCTTGGTGAAGGCTTGGCATAGTCGGTCACCGATGGATTGCTTTGAAAGACCGAATTCTGATGAATGCTGAGATTGGCTCTCCAACGTGGGGAGCACCTGTGCAAAGATCGGTTGGCAGGCTCGTACTAAACCACGTGTGCCGCACGTGCTCGCTTGTGACCCTGCAACTCTCATGAACACTTCGGTATCATTTTTGTGTGGCAGGTGCGATGGAATCTTACCCTCTGTCCTCGGTGTTGCTTGACAGTCTGGATGCATGACGTGCGTGCCGTGTGGCTGGCGTGGCAGTTTCAACACGTCTGTCGTGGGTGCACGCAAGGCAAGTGCGTTAACATCCCACTCCACCCCACCTTCCACGTGGGCAAGCGCGTTAACATCCCACCCCGCCCCACCGTCCACCCCACCCCGCCCCACCCTTCTTTTTGGTTGAGGGTCGCAAGCGACGCGTTCTTAGGGTCGCAAGTGACGCGTTTTGGTTTTTGTAGGGTCGCAGTGACGTTTCTTGGGGGTCGCAAGTGATCCCTGACCCACTTTGAGAAACTCAATATTGACCTTTACATGCCCAAATATGATCAAATATGGCTGTGGGTCAGTTCACCCTGTACCCCTGGTTCCCTATCATAAACCATTGTTTTCCCTATTGTTTTTGACTATCTTCCTTTTAAGATTGATGGTTAAAGCCTTGACCTAGCTCGCCACTTGTCGCTGGTATATCCCCTGTATTGTTGCTGAACTTATCCCCTATATTATCAACCACGAACCAGCTATATAACCAGCCAGGTTGGTTGGTTTATATTGACCCAACTCGCCAGGGGATGGTTTGTAACCACCACTTGCCACCGCAGGTCACCGGACGATCACCGATTTTTGGAAGGGCAATTCGGTGGCCGTGCTCCGTGTTTGGGACACCCAGGGACTTGGGGGTGAAGTTTGTGACTGTTGCTGGTGGTTCGGGGTATTCCTATGGCTGTGGCTGTGAAATGATGTGAGCACACTGGTTTGGTGGACTTGTGATGGAATGCCCGGGTTGGTTCATGGCCAAGTTTGTTTTTGGTATGGGAAGTGGAATTAATACAAATACTGTATCTAGTTTCAGTCCGAATGAATTGTGTGGCAGAGAATAATTAATCATATGAATATGATATGCCTAATAAAACGATTGCTGTGGGCCATGAATTGTTGGTAGACCAGCAGGACCTCTCCCTTTTCATCATCGCCCAAGATACGCCTGTTTCATGGGGATAAAGCCGTGCAGTAGCTACGGGTTGGGCATCATCAGTATCATTGGTCGCACATGATTGGCTTGACTTAGCAAAGTTGATCAATTGAAAAAAAAAAATCATGGGGTGACATCCCTAGGATAGATTACTATGGAATGTGGTGCGCCCATGTGGGTGTTTCTCATATTGGAGGTGCCCCCCAAATCATCCAAAATTATTCATGTATGAAACATAGACCAACATAAACCAACAAAAACCAACCCTTGGGTTCCCTATCCCTTGAGAAGTCCCTTGGAGTATTTTTCAGACCTCGTTCCTGCCGAGGTTTTCCCATATCTTGGAGTACAACTAGCATCGAATGAGACCCTTGGCAGCAGCTGTGAAGCTACGCAAGCTGGTGGCTGCCGTGCATGGACAGTGGTCAGGTGAAATAGGTGAGATGCTGCTGGATACAGCAAGGGCATCACGCAGTCAATATCATCTAATATCATATGCATATATTTGTTTCATTGCTACTATCACCATCGTTATTTCTAATACCATTAATTATTGTTTTTATTATGATCAGTATCATTATTACTATCATTATTATTGTCATTATATATCATAAAGATTAGCCAAACGAAGATCTAGTATCTAGACGCTGTTTTACAGTGGCTCACTAGCTGGTTTGTATTCAGGAAGAAGCGGACAGCTCTGCTGGAGGAATTCTATATGTCCATGCTCACCCCGCGATTGCCATGGTTGCTTGTCTTTGTTGCGTAAATCTTGTGGCTGCGCAACTGAGGTTTTTCAGAAGACAGTTGAAGACTTTGGCGAAAGGCCGGAGCCAGCGGTTGCTTACAGTTTTGAACATCAGCTACAACCAAACGAAGCAAACCGAGCACGCAGCAACCCATCACGCAACTGGAATTGAGATTCACTGACCAATGATTCTATCCCTTCCAGTTCCCAGTAGAATAGGTAACCATCCCTGCTTGGGGTTCCCTGGTTATCTACTATCTTTGTCAGAAGCTAAGTTGCTCACTTCAATCACAAAGTTGTTGACAATGGTCTAGTGATCCTCTGCATTTAGCACCTCTTGGTGCAAGTAGCTACTTGGCAATCGGGGGCGATTGGACCTTCCCATGTACCCACACTGTTTGTATGCCAGTTTCGTATCTCTTTGTTTCTTGTTGGTTGATGGTTGGTCATATCATGTCATACCCCATATTTCCTGCAAAGTGTTGGCCTGGCCATGCTCCACATATCATCATTCTTGGCTGGATCTCGGTGCTTCCAAAGCATATTATGAGTTGTTAACTTCTAAAATTGGCCATGACCAAACGTCATTAATCGTCACTATATTACCCTCGTTAGCTATTATGCTGCCAACGGTGGCTTTCGGTAGCTAGCAGCAGCTAACGGAAGCTGGATGGCTATGAAAAGCCCAACCAAACAATTGACGATTTTCAATGGCTGGATCCATAGTGACAACTTTGGTTCTATTCAGGACAGGTTGTTGCAGACAGGAAATTGTGATTTCGAAACAATAGTACTGATCATTAATGGTCATCTCCATCCATCTACTTGTATCTGTGGTATTTGTTTCCAGAGCCTTCTGAACATTGTATTCATCCTGCTCAGGGTGACATGATCAAGAAAGCACCAGGAAAAAAAACACATCTATGTAGATAATTCATTTCATCAATGGATCAATTTCTATCTAATAATCTACATGGGTGTTTCTCAAAATAGGGGACCCCCCAAATCATCCATCAATAGTCATTTATAGATGGGGTGATTCCGCACACAGACTTTCAGGATTGCACCCCCGCAACAAACGAATCAATTCCCCTCGGGGAGAAGGGGATGGCAGTGAGGTCCACTGCCAGTGACCCCTGAGGTGCGCCGGGGTGTTCGGCAGTGGAGATCATCGCTGTGGGGCAGTCGCAGTTGACCATCAATAAGCAAGAATGATCATCAATTATAGGGAAATGGAGATAACATTTGCAACAATAAGAATGGGATAACATGAATGATCAACAGTTAGAGGGAAATGGGGATATTAACAAGAATGATTAACAATTAATGATTAACAAGAATGATCAACAATTATCACCAAGAATGATCAACAAGAATGATCAACAAGAATGATCAACAAGAATGATCAACAATTATCAACAAGTAACCATGGGGATATGGGAATATCAACCAACCATGAGAATAATAAACAATAATGATCAACTATTACAGGGAAATGGGGATAACATTTTCAATATTAACCATCCATCATAGGGATAGGTTCACTAAGAATGATAGGGAAAGGAATGGTTTTTGATGGTATGCCAGAGGTACAGGGTCAACTGACCCATATCCACTTGATAGAAATATCTATGATCACCTCAAATTAGGTTCATTGCTTTTGCGCGTCTAATCATCAACCGTTGAATGGTTCAACTTCACTGACTGATCGATGATTTGAGATCAATCTGATTGAATATGGAGCTTCCAGCGAAAGCCATTTAGAATTGCCACTCATACTGTCAGTAGCTCGGGTAAGCGACCAATTTCCAATGTGTCGATTGACGTTTTGCACCACAATTCCACTGGGACTGGTGCAGCTGGGAGTGTTGGACCAAAGTGGACAAGACTGGATGACTGAGGATAGTGCAATTCGGGAAGTACAAGTGGTGGTTTCTCAGAATAAGGGACCCAAAAAATGGTTGGTTTTTTGCTATAAATGACTATTAATGGATGATTTAGGGGTACCCCTATTTTGAGAAACCACCAAGTCAATGGTCATCCTATTGTTACTATGCTAGTTATCAGTGCAATTTGTATAACATTGTATCACACAGGTGGGCTGTTTGCCTTCGCAATGATCTGTGGTCAGGGTCCCAGAGGCTTGGGAGTCGCTGGGTGATTCCCAATGTTCATCATGCCGCATCAGGAGGGACCTCATTACTTGTTTGGTAGTCATGACATGTTCTATTACTAATGTTATGAATTGTTATGAATGAATTAGCATTAGTATTAACAATTTGACCAATAGTAATTTAATCAAACAACTAGTATTAACATCTGAATTAGTAATGCTTGTTTGATGAACCTACAAGCATTACTGACCAGGTAGCCTATACCCCATTGAAAATCCTATTCCGCAGCTTTCAGGTGCAGAAGTTCCTCGCAGGAGGACGTCGGGGAGCCGTTGTCTGGAGCGTGGTTGATGGTTCTGCTTAGCCGCAGCATGGTGAGTTTGCTTGATATACTGAGTAACTTTATGTGATGATTAGATCTGGTTGATATTGTTTACTTGGTGGTATCTACGATTATCTACGTACTTTATTTGATTTGATGATTAGATATTGTTACTGTAATCTACGGTAGATCCATGAATAATTCGTGATGTATCCACAATGACTCCACGGTTTTTCTCCGTGGCTTAGCGCATGTTTGGGACCCATGGTGATGGTCGTTGCAGTTTAGGATCGATCTGCTGGCAGCGGCATGGGATCCCTGGGTCAATCCCTGGCTGGGGCTATCCTTCACGGTAAACTAACCTGGCAATGGGGAGAATCCACATCTTTTATAGCATTTCTTTGGGCTGGTTTTCCAGGGCGTATACAAAATGGTGGTTTTCCCTTGCCACGAATTTTTCACCAGAGGGTAATGATTAATGATCAGTATTGGTTAATCCCATGGTTGACTAGCTACAGGATCCTTGCTAATGGGATCTATCCCTGTTGTTGCTGGGCTGTGTCTTAGAACAATCAACCTCGCATGTGATGCTTGGCCAAAACCAAAATCGAGTCTTTGGTATCATCCATAGGCCTATTCTCAGCCCATTTTGTTTGTTCATTTTGGTGGACGTATCGCGACACCCACAATGTCGGGACGGGAGAGCTTGCATTTTGCATGACAGATTGGATGTCAGCATCCCATGAAGTTGGTCAATGCTGACAAATATCAAGCTACACCTTGTGTTGTGACAGTTGTCAAAGCTATAGAAGGGTAATCATCTTATCAATTATCACCCGCGGAAGCATCACTAAGCATTGTCAACCATCATTGGATCTGAATTCATGTTTATGAACGCCCCAATATCAGCCGCTTATCAACCAGCTTAGTCAGCTCACTAACTAGTTTGTTGAACCAGCGAAAATTCCTGATTAGTTCACCTATCAGCATTGACAACCGCGCTCATTCACGAACTTACCAGCTGAACCATTATTGAACATTGCGCACTACTAGACAATCATTATTGAGACGATTGGCTAGTGATAACCGTTATTGATACTGTTGTTCAGCAATGTTTAATCATGGTTCAGCTGGCTAGTAGTCAATTGTAGACTAGGTCATGGACCTAAAATCAATTGCCTTACCCACCCTTCTCAATCAACACTACTCATCAACTAACCATTAAACACTACTGACTACTAACCAATACTAACCAATCATTAACTAACCAACCACTAACTACTAACTACTAACCATTAAACACTACTAACCATGATTGGTAAACACTACTCATCAACTAACCAATACTAACCAATCATTACCAAAATCAGTTGCCTTCCCAAGCCTTCTCAGCTCCAGCAACTCACCCAGCAGCTCCCAGGAGGCGCCGGGATGACGGCAGTGCTGTGCACCTATCCCCTGGACCTGGCGCGGGCGCGCATGGCAGGGAAGCCCTGGGGGACGGTCCAGGAAGGCGGCGCCCCGGGGGTCGCCCCGGTGGTTCCTTAAGCGGACGGGGGGGACGTTGAGGTTGGTTAATTAAGGTTGGTGGAGGGTGGTCAAGATTGGTTGAGGTTGAGGTTGGTTAGTTGGTTGAGGTTGGTTGGTTGGTTGAGGTTGAGTTGAGGTTGGTTGATTTGGTGGGTTGGTTGTTGGCATGATGCCCCTGGTTTTGTTTGTTATCAACGAGTACGTTATCAACCATCATCGGTGTGATCAATGCCATGCTGCGTGGTAAGAACCACAATTGTTGATAGCGAAACTAGCATTTTCCACGGCAAATCCACCATTTTCCACAGCAAATCCACCATTTTCCACAGCAAATCCACCATTTTCCACAGCAAATCCACTATTTGTCATAGCAAAGCCACCATTTTCCACAGCAAGTCCACCACTTTCCACAGCAAATCCACCATTTTCCACAGCAAATCCACCATTTTCCACAGCAAATCCACCATTTTCCACAGCAAATCCACCATTTTCCACAGC
>VSDK01005763.1:116755-119255 GCA_009767595.1 Symbiodinium kawagutii
TTTCCACAGCAAATCCACCATTTTCCACAGCAAATCCACCATTTTCCACAGCAAATCCACTATTTGTCATAGCAAAGCCACCATTTTCCACAGCAAATCCACCATTTTCCACAGCAACCACTTTCCTCGCAAACTCCGGCCCCAAAATAGCGCCGTGGGCGGCGCTTCATTTTCCAGCGATCCGAGGCCCTGCTGATGGAGCAAGGGGCCAAAGAGATGCCGTAACTCGGGCAAAGGCGGCAAGGACGGTAGTCGGATCAGTGGATGGTGGTTGTTATGGGTTATAGTATGGCGGTTAACCAGCTGGTTATACTGGTTAATAACAGGGGATAATAAGCAACAATACTAGGGGATGTACCAGCCACTGGTGGTGATCAGAGGATCAGTGGATGGTGTGGCTTGATCAGATTGATATTTGATCAAGTGATAAGGTCGTTATTGTGGTTGTTGATGTTTGTTTTAGTGGTTATAAGTTATAAGTGTAATGCTTAGCTAAAGTTAGTGATTGTTGTGGTTGTTGATGGTTAGCTTGTTATGGTGGTTGTTATCAGTTGATGGTGAGCATCACGCAGCATAGCTATAGTTATCGGTGATCGGACCCGATATGACCATACAGCATATATCAACCAACCACGGCAGGTTCGTTTGTTCCACGTTGTCCAAGGTCCATGCTGGGCACTGTGCGAGAGGTTTGGCGCGAGGCGCGGCGCGGCGCAGCATTTTTTTTCACCGTTGAAGCTGGCACGACAGGAGAGCCAATGCTCGCAATCCAACAAGTCACATGAATGTGCCCTCTGGTGAACTAACATGGCTGGCTGGAAAATCCACCATACATGGATGATTTCATAGGGTTTTCCAAGAAAAAAGGTGGATTGTTCATTGCCATGTTAGTTTACCAGAGGGTAACCAACAGCGAGCAACTATAGATAACCTGATTGAACATAAACCATCTAGCAACTCATTGATGCTGAACCATTCACCAACCATCATAATCATTGTATTGACAAATGGTTGGTTGGCTTGCGCATATTTTCATGACGGGGTGGTTCAACCACCAACCAAATAATGATCAATAATATAGAAATTGTTAATCACATATAACCATCATTAACCAGTATTATCCACTAGTTGTAGGGGTGGTGAGCACCACCAACCAGCATGTTAGTCGTTTAACCACTACTGTTGGTAGTTGTTATCCTCCATTATCAACCATTGTTAATTGTAATAACCATTGGTTCAACCACCAACCAGTTATCAGCGTTCATTTTCCCATAAAGCAATCCGATGGGCCAGCGCTGCTCAGGGCGGCCTACGTGCCTTGTATTCTGGTGCGGGTGTCCGGGTGGCTCAGTGAACCAAACGGCCTGAGGTTGTTGTTTCGAGTAATAATATTAACTACCAGGAGTTGTTTGGTGATCTGTTGCCATCACTGAGATGGTTTTTGACGGGTCCTCTTCACCCTTTTTAGTGGTTTAGTGTCCTTCCAAGGATGTTTGAATTCAATAACTACCAGTACTTCTAGGGAACAAGCATCAATGACCTTGTATTACTAATAGAGAACCATGTCATGCAATGTCCAATGTTTGATCTGAATTCATTACCCTTGCTTTCTCAGTCAATTAGTGAGCAACAATGAACCATAGTTCATCCTCCACTGTCAATCATCCTATATTGACCGTCGAAATCGTTGGTACAACCAATCCATTGATATGGATAGAAAAAATAAGAAAATAAAATCAATACGCATGACAAACTTGGACAAACGGAATATCAATCATGATATTTGGTGGTCTGAGCCCTTGTTGAGTGGAGTAGCACAGGACCATCGCTCATTGGGGTATTGCCAACAATAGTGATAAACATTAATTAAGCAAAAAAAGGCTTGACTGCAGAATGTTTTGCTTATGAACAATGTGAAGCTGAGATGGTTGTTGTCGACATGAGTGTGGCTGTTTGAAGTAGCTGTGTCCCTGGCCCTGGAGAGCAAAATTCACGAACCAATTTCCTGACCCTTGCAGTTTCCCAAGAAATTTGTCTGGAGTTTGCGAATTCCCAAAGACAGGAATCAAAACACGTGTGAAACGATGATCAATCATCATAGAGCGTGGCTGATAAACCTGTTGTTTGAGTAAATATGCTCATGATGTGGTCTGGAATCGAGTAACCTTTCAAAGACGTGTGGGTGTTTCTTAAGATAGGAATACCCCCAAATTTTCCCATATTATTAGCCATTTATAGTGATGAACCAACCATTTCTTGGGGTTCCCTATCTTAAGAAACCACCAACTAGCATATTTTACACAAGGGTGGCTCAACCACCAACCAGCAACAACGATTAGCAATCCCAGATCTCCCTGGGATAAAACCATGGTAACTAGCCCACACCAGGCTAGGTCCACGAACTCCCAGGTGTCCATGACAGGGGCTGCCATCTACTGTGGCTTGAAGTTTGCCAGCTATGATGCCTCCAAGGACGAGAGTTGAAATGGCCACAGCAGTT
>VSDK01005763.1:124255-129798 GCA_009767595.1 Symbiodinium kawagutii
GTTGGTCATCTCGACCTTTGGACACATGACTGCCGACTTTTGGCAGCCAAGTACCACACTGCTGGCGGCCCCACCTGACCATGAATTCGTTGGCCCCATGGATGCTTCGAATCCTAGGTTGGGGTTCGTGTGACACATTTGATTGCTCCTTTCTGGGTGGATACTACTGGTTGGTGGTTTGAGACATTCTTGATTTTCCCCAGTAAGTATTGGCAAATGCTCGGTCGACTAATATGTGTCAATTGAGCGTCGTTTTTTTTGGGATCAAGGAGTTTAAACTAGGAGGGAACTCATCATCCTGCCGCGAAGGCATTTCCTTGGTGTTTGTGGGGCTGCGAAGGCTTGCGAAGGCTCTCGCGTAGGTACAGGTTATTTTTGTTCGCGAAGCCTGTTCGCGAAGGCGCATTACAGGATGGGTTTCCAACGGGAAGCTTGGGATAGATCAGAGTGGCAAATCCATTGGATGTCAGAACTGGCTGAAGAAGGTGAGCAAGCTTGTATGCGGTTGACCGCTGTGGGGCCAGCCTGTTTGGGTGGAAGCGCTGCTCTAGTTTCAAATGTCTTCCGCGAAGGCTCCGCGAAGGCCCCGCGAAGGCACTACGTCCATTGAGGGCCCCCTAGTAGGTCGGAACTTTTTCAGAGAGAAGTTAAGGGCACGAGGTTTCCAAACATAGCTTAACAGGCAGTCAGCGTTAATGAATGCTGACATTTCCACGAAAATGTCTTTACAAAAACCATCGCGAAGGCAATCGCGAAGGCATGTCTGACAAAAAATTGCTCCGCGAAGGCACCCTTTGCAGAAAATGGCCTTCGCGAAGGCATCGCGTAGGCTTCGCGAACCCCCCCTAGTAGTGTATAAGCCTTGAACCACCAAAAAAAACAACACTCAATTGAGTTGAAACCACAAACAGACTAGTAAATATGAACCGTGCGGATGATTATTGGCATTGTTGCTTAATATTTTGTTGCTTCAATTCATTTGGCCGCTCATGTGGCCTTGTTTGGGCTTACTGTAAATCCAACGATCGCAGCTAACCCCTGCAGCTCGACCCTTGGCGTTCCCGCCGTCGCTTTCAGGAGAAATATCCTGGAAGCATCAGTGGCTTGTGGAGACTCTACAGAGAGGACTCAACCTTTCTCGCCAGCCACCAGTTGATGATGTCTTGGGGGAACTGGTTGGTTCTCTCATAGACAATGAAGACCCACGCAGCCAAAGCCGACCACACGGCATGGTTGTTTGGTTTGACTACTGATTCAAAGCTTCCCGAGAAAGATCTAGGAAAATCCATTGCCTTGAGCTGGTCCTGAAGCAACCAGGCTGCTTTGCCTTGAAAGGACCCGAAACATCCCGTAACACGAACCACAAAGCGGACACACCACAAACTGTTTTTTGGGTTGCTGATGAAGATGATAGTTATTTGATCACTGTTAATACTGCGGGGGTTGACTTGTTGTAAATCAACTAGCATTCAATTCCCATAGTTTGCTGCTCAATAGCCTTTGTTAGTACTTGTGAGCGTGGGTCAAACGAATTGTACTAGTGATCAATTGGGATGATCACCAACAGAAGCTTGTTCCGATGCCAGACATCATGCAATGAGTGAGGGGACGCGGAGGCTTTTGACGACCACAACCATCCCTGTCAGACGTTGCAATCACTACCATTTAGATGATTTACCATGATAAAGTTGAAACATTGAGCATGAAATTAGCAATCAATGATGACAATTAGTGAAATCTCATGTTATCATCCCCCTTCGGGATCCTTCGGGTACACCCTACCTTAAATGGTTATACATGTGTGCTACAAAGGACCATTTTTTCTTATAGATTTGGTGCCTTGTGTGTGCATTGTGAGAGCGTAAGCCATGTGTTACCATTCTTTAGAGACACCCATGTATTACCATTGTTTAGAGAATTACTAGGGATATGACACATATTTTTGACACATGCATCAGGGGTTGGTACAACCTTGACATGTGCACGTGCTAGAAAATGCATCCCCAACATGGTACCTATGGGTTTCCATTTTTTAGACAACAACCAGTCTTATGTAAGGAGCCATGTATTACCTTTTTTTTGAGGGGTGTATTTGGCTGATTTCTGGGTTATTTTAATTTAGAGAGCGTTTTTTGAATGGACCCATGGGTTAATGTTTCTTATCTAAAAGATGGTGTATCACAAGCCCCAACCCTTGCCCAAAGGGGTATATGTTATCAATAGGAGTTGTTTTCTCTATGGATATTTTATAGTACTCTGTTTGCTCTTACGATCAGTCATGATTACATCCCTGACCATTCTCCATCCTAATTGAGCACTGGTCATTATAGACCTATCAACCATGATGAGTCAAACAAGACACAAACAACCACTACTTTGCCTATATTGTTGGTTATCGCATTATGACTGAAATTTGATTGCAACTGTGAACCCTCGATAATCATGATGATAACCACTATGGCCATATTTGCTGTACTATTGGATTCACCATTATTAGACTAGATTCATGCTATATGTTCGACCATTCTCATCGACTACAATCTTCACTACTGAACGTCAGCCATCATTGCTAAAGACCATTAGCCATTCTCAATCATCATTCTTCATCACAACCCATCATTATCCATTACCACCATGTGCCATCATCAAGCATGATCAGCCATTATTTTAGATTGTTGGTAGATAAAAGTTATATGATCTCCCGTTAGTCAACGCATCAGTTGGTCAGATATGAACAGTTACTAGTGGTTTGCTAATGATTGGGTCGTATCACCTAGTTCATGGCAGCTACAAATGGTGATATCATATCCCTGTTGGTGGTGAACTATGCTAACCATGAAAAAGATACCTACAACTAAATGATTGATTGCCAATGGTTCACAACATTCCCTGTGCGGAGAGCTAAGCACTGGTGAACTACAATTGACCATAACACGTTTGCCATAACACTACTGCCACAACACCTGGTTGCTTGGGTAATTCAATGGCAGTTTCTCAAGCCATGGGGAACCCAAAAAATGGTTGGTTTACTATAAATGGTTGATATTGGATGACTGGGGGGGGTCCCCTATTTTGAGAAACCACTAAATTCGTAGTTACTATAGCTCTTATCACATGTGCACCATTTGTAGTGCACCATGGGTAATGAAAGATTCACCGTTAACCATTACCCATGTCGGTGAATCATTAATTACTAACTTACTCATACTTGCACTACCCTTCCAGTTGCCTTTAGGTAACCAACCCCAGTTACAGGTAGAAACCAGCTGGCTACCTACCATACTGGTAACAGGAATAGGGTTAGTCAATCAATAGTGCACCATTATCAATTGGTGATTCACCATTAGCCATTACCCATGACAATCAATAGTGCAAATCCGCTAATTGGTTACCCTCTGGTAGACTAACCTGGCAATGGAAAATCCACCATTTATTGGTGTTTTCCCAGGGTTTCACTTTAAAATATGGTCAAAATCCATTGCCAGGTTAGTTTACCGGAGGGTAATGGTTGCTCGTTAATCCTGTATAGTGGTTAACCAGTGGGTAACTGGTTACTAGCATAGTGCACTCAATCGTGCACCATTGGTGCGCCTAGTTCACCCTGTTAAATCCGCGAAGGTGAAAAGGCTTACCATTTACACTCTGGTCAACTAACCTGGAAGTTGGAAATCCACCATTTCTAGTTGATTTACCTATGAAAATGCTGAGTTTTAGCGCAACCAGGTTAGTTTCCCAGAGGGTAAGCCTGGTGGTTTACCAGTTAATAGGGTTCCCATTGCTTAGTAACTCCGCGCCATCGCCGCGCCCACCATTGCCGCTGCCAGGAGGGTGTGGTGCGAGGTTTGTACCGCGGATGTGCCTTGAACTACGCTGGGAGAGCCCAGAATCCGAGGTATCGGAGGTCGTGGGTGAGCCATGGATGGTGGATGGATCAGGTGGTTGAAGGGTGGTCAATGATAGATGGTTAAGTGATGGTTAATAGATGGTCAAGTGATGGTTAATAGATGGTTAAGTGATGGTTAGTAGATGGTTAATCAATGATAATGGTCAATGATGGTTAATAGGCTGCTTGATTGTCCACCAATGGTGGTTAACAAGCTTATGATTAGCCATCGATGGTGACTGGATAACAAGCCATCAGCTTGTGAAATATGATGGCTGAGTGATGGTTTATAGTGGCTACACTAGATGGTCTACAGCGCTTGAATGATGATGAATCAGTTGGTAAGATGGTTAACGATTTAGAAGCTGGTGAATGCTTGATAAGCAGGGGTGATCGATGACTGATGCTGGTCACAAAGCTGCGCATGAGGAATAACAACCAACAATGATAGGGAAAATACATGTGAATGGTTTAGCATTTGATGATTGTTAATGATGGTTGCCAATGGTAGATCAGCTGACAATAAACCGCCACCAGTCTATGTTGCTTCCTAATCATCATCATCATCATCATCATCATCATCATCATCATCATCATCATCATCATCATCATCACCACCATCACCACCACCACCACCACCATCACCAACATCACCACCATCATCATCATCATCATCATCATCATCATCAGCAGCATCAGCATCATCATCATCATCATCATCATCATCATCATCATCATCATCATCATCATCATCATCATCATCATCATCATCATCATCATCAACTCCGTGTAGGTCCAGCAATCATTGAACTGCATGAGATCGACCATCGTCCGGTTCATGGGCAGATGGTAATCTTCAGCAGCTGACCGGCTGCATTTTCGTGGGAAGATCCAGGGACCCGCTGAAGTTGATCCACTGACAGCTGTGGGTGGGGTGCCACCCCAACCTGCGTTGATCATGGATGGACACCAACCGCCCGTCATTGGCGGGTTGATCGATGTTGATAGCAATGATGTACTCGATCAGTTTTGCACCCCAGCCCCGCCCAAAAACAACGCTCAAGCTTAGGCTATAGTAGTGGTTGATGTCAACCAATAGCGCCGTAGTTTGGACGGTGAATCACTGGTTGCTGGATACCCACGAACTTCTCAACCACACCGGTCTCACCAAGTATTCGGTTCGTTTCCTACCACCATTGACCCAACCAAAACACAGAATGACAATACGGAGGTTTCTCAAGTCATAGGGGTACCCCTCCAATTGGAACCATTAATGGTTTTGGGGTACCCCTAACCACCATATACAAAAATGAAACGTTTGACATGACCACGTTTGCCTATCTCCAAAGTACGGAAGCTATATCAGGATCCCCCACTGCCCAATTTCCAACCTTGGTGGTTTCCCTGTGCCCTTGGGTAGCGCCCTGCGGTGCCCTGGGGTGCCCTGTGCCGCTGCTCTACACGTTCCTCAGGTGAAGACAGTGCCAAACACCACGGTCATGGTCTCGGATGTCTCACCAGCTGACGATAGCACTTCACAAACAGTAGAAGATGCAGATGATGCTGCTGCTGCTGCTGCTGCTGGTGGTGCTGGTGGTGGTGGTGGTGTTGTTGTTGTGGTTGTTGTTGTTGTTGTTGTTGTTGTTGTTGTTGTTGTTGT
>VSDK01005763.1:137430-147827 GCA_009767595.1 Symbiodinium kawagutii
CTCTCCCCGGCCCATCCCCGGCGACCCCCGCCCCCGCAGCCGACAACCCGGATCCCCCGCCTTACTGGCAGCACGCCGAGCCAAAGAACGGACCTACCCTGAACTTGTTGGGGGTGCTCGGTGCCGCCTTGTTTTACTGGCAATGGAAGTGGGTGGAAGATGGAGTCAGGAAGCAGCAGACTTCATTCGCCTTCTGGCGCAAGCCCGGAGCCGCTCTGTCCCCCCCACTTTTCGGCAAGCAGCAGTGCAAGCATCCATAGCTCGCTGGTCGGCAATGCTCGCTTTGGCAGCCCAAGCACCTTTTGCAGCCAGCCTAATCCTTCAAGATCCCGCTTCACAAACTGCCCCGGACGGCGACATGCCACCCCTCAGCACCCTCCTCGAGCAGCACCCCGGCACCCCACCCCCGGCAACCCGCCTCCCTCTTCGACCTTGAGGGCTGGCCCAGGGCTTTGGATTTCTAGCCACCCCCCAAATCCAAGTGGCCCGGCACTTGGTCAGCGGAAGCTGTGAGCGTGACACCGGACCAAAGATCTGACAGAGGTGTGCAGTCAAAAAGGTGCGAGGAAAAAAAAATTGCGACACAGTAACGAAAGCACAGCAACTCCAACGCATTTGTTCCGGCACAATACCCGCACCGCAGTAACTGCACCACACTTATTGCAGGTAGCTACTACATATTCGTTGAAACACACAACGCGCAGCACAGCAACTCCAGCACATTAGTTGCAACGCAATAGTTGCACCACAACAGCTGCACCACAGTAGCTTCACCACACCAATTGCAGGTAGCTGCAACATAGCAATTGAAGCACACAAAGCACAGCACAGCAACTCCAGCACATTACTTGCACCGCAATACCTGCTCCACACCAGCTGCGGCACAGCAGCTGCACCACACCAACAGCAACCATGCTAGTGACGGACGCGGCACTGAATCGACTCAACACGGCTCGCTGGGTGACTCTGCCACATATTTTGGGCATTGGCCCGAACCTTGGAATGACCCAATGCATTGTGTAGAAGGAACGGTGCATTGTGCACTGCCCGTTGGGTCCGCGCATGATTGGGCCAAACACGACCAAACGACTAGCCAGGAAACACCGTCGTTTCGCAGCGACCTTTGTCAATCAAGTTGCTTGGTTGGTTGCAACACGCTGTCGCATGGGGACACTTTCAAAAGGAACCCAACCTCGGCAATTTTTTCCGTAGCATGCGGATCATGTCGAGGGATTTTGGCACACATTGCGCGAAAACAGAAAAAAATAGAAAAACGTCATCAACGGAACATACCTGTCATTCATTCAGTTTTCCTCGCCTCAACCTACCACCCTGTGTTCCAACCTTTCCTGACAAATTTTCTCCTCCAAGGCAGCACTGCACAAAACAACAGTCAAAAATGGCGGAGGGAAACCAGCTGCACTTCATGCCGGGTTGGGAGCAAGGTTCCCCAGTTTTATGATTAATTTCATATAGTTTCATTACGGTCTTGAGACATTTTGAGACATGTTTGCGGGTAAATGGCGGTATGCTTTGCTTTGCTTTGCGCCCGCTCGAGTCAAAGTGTGAAACACTTTGGCCACGATCCTTTCAGGACACGGGGATGGACAAAATTTACATGTTCGTGTACTCTTGCACGAACTTCTGTCCGGAAAATTGCCAAACATGATCTCCAGCTGCACGCTGCCAAGATGACCATTGAGGCAAAAATGTTTTCACGAATGAATTCAATCTGTCGTCCCACTTTGCTGGTGGCCTGCCCCGACTTCGTCGCGGACAACTTTGGAAATTTTGTTCCCAGTGTGCGCACGGATCCCAACAAACAGCCAGCGAAGTCCAATAGTGGTGACTTGATTGTTGTGCTGTTTTGTGCTGTCGACGTGCCAGGAGTGTTGACCAATCTTGTGTGCCACACAATTGCTTTGCCATCTGCAATTTGTGTTTCATCCGGCCCATTGTCTCATTCCACGGTTCTCCTTCCATTCGGACCCAGCCGACAATGGATCGTAGCATCCGCCGCTGTACTTGGTCCAATTTGGACACCTGAAATTTTGTCAGCGGGAGGGTCGACAAGCCAAACATCACAGTCGGAGTCACAACGGCATCGAACAATTTCATCCGCAATTTAATGCTCACATGTTTATTCGTGAAAATCCATCGAAATTTTTGGAATTTCATCCAACCAAGTCGAATGCGATGAGCTAATTCCGTCTCACCGCGTTTCCGCAAATCACCTGGGAGGTTGCGACCCAAATACTTGTGCATGTCACCTCCACGGAGTACTTCCACCAAATCTGCCCCCAATTCCAAATATAGAGGCGTGCTCGAATGGTTGGTGGTGAACACTTTGGTTTTGCGGTGGTTCAAGTCCAATCCAACGGCATTCAGTTCTTGGATCAAAATTTCAAGCATACTTTGCAATTCCGCACATGATGTTGCATAAAGCATCAAGTCATCAGCGTACCTAATGTTTGTCAGCCGCTCACCAGACCCCAGGAACAGGCCATGTGATGTTAATCGAGATTTCCATCTTGCCATTGCAGCTTCCAAACCGGCATTGAAAAGTAAAGGACTAAGAATGTCACCCTGTTTCACCCCACGTTTGATGTGAAATGTTTTGCTGCATGCCAATGATCCAGTTTGACGGCTGTAAATTTTTCGAAGCAAGGATATGTACGGAGGCGGCACATTCTGTTGTTCCAAAGCGCCAAACAAAGAGTTGTACTTGATGCGGTCAAATGCCTTCGGCAAATCCAAGCTTGCAAACCACATATCCGCTCCCCATTCGATAGATTTGCCACAAATTGACTCAAACACAACTGCAGCGTGTTCAATCCCGGTGCCCGCACGAAAACCAACTTGATCAGGACATTGTTGAGCATCCAATATCCCACGCAAACGTCCATGAAGCAATTTCGAAAAGATCTTATATGATGTTTTCAATACAGCGATGGGCCTCCAGTTTTGCACGGCTGTCAAGTCCCCATGTTTTGCCATCATGCGGAACAAAGTATGGTTCCAGGATGATTCCAACTCCCCAGTTTGAAGCATTCGATTGTACAAGCTTAACAAGCATGAGTGCAGTTCTGTCGGGCCATCCCGAAACATCTCTAATACTAAACCTTCATCATCCGCACTTCGATTGGCATGCATGTTCTTGAGCGCCGCCTGCACCTCATCAAGCTGAAATGGAGGAATTTCGGTTGTTGAATATTGCTGTGAGCATCGCTGGCTGGAATCCCATTCGCAATCGATGTCATCAAAAATGTTCTCCAAGAAATCTGCGAATTGATCTGGATCAGGAGCGTCTGCAACATCATGTGTTCCTTGTCGAGGCATATCGTTCACGGCATGTAATGCATCAATAATGTGAGGGGGTGAGACTTATATACCCGCTCTGGCGGTCCATGTCGGGCACATTTGTGAACCAAAAGGAAAATTGTTTGCATGCTACACATTAACGCGCGGCTTCACCCACAAAAAAGAATGGAGTCCTTCATCATGCACTGCCAAACCGCCAAGGCCAAGAGCAATTCAGGCTATGGGCCAAAGTTGAAAATTTGACAATGAATTTGCAATTTGTCGTCGGGCTGTCATGTGTCTCGAACTTCTTGTGTCCAATACCTGCACAGCCTTGTGGTGACTTGACGCTTGTACGAAGTAGGCAGCAAGGCATCTACATTGTTTGCACCACGCTTGCGGCAAAATTCGACCGAAATTGCCCATGGCCGGAGTGCTTCGGTTGCGATGGTAGGTGTGTTCGCACATTTTGGTTCCAGCGGATGATTGGTTAGCTTTGCTTGCGTCCTACCTTCGGCATCTAGGCTTGACCCTGATCTAGTATCCACGCGCAGCCGAATCCCCGCATTGCAATCAAAAACAATTTTTGCCAAAGCACTGGCCGCTCTATTGCGTCAGGAGGGCACAAGGCGTCGAACCCGTTTCCCACATTGAAGAAAATTTCCGCAATTCTGGCTGGTCGATGGTGTGACGACGTGGTCCGCTGGGCGTTGTACTACAAGTGTGCGCCCCGGCCATTCGCGCCCAGGAAGGTGCAGACCAAAACTGGTTGACAAATCGTTTGTGGTAGTCAACGTTGGGGATGGTTGAACTTCAGTGGTCTGCACCATCGTTTGTTTCTTCTTTGATCAAAAATCAATTTCACCAACCCAGCGACCTGAAAAGTGCTGCCAGCAAATCGCCGATCAATGAAACGCAGGCCCTAGCAGATCGAATCTTACCAACCCAATGTGTAGCCCCCACCCCCTCATAGCAAAGTGTACGCCTTTCGCCTTTCGCCCTTCGCCGCGTCCGAGCCATGCAAGAAGCTAGCTACGATCCTGAAACGACATGGGGAGACAGGATTGCGTCGCCAGTGACAACGAAATGCTACAAAGGATTGCTTTTCGGCGATCCAAAACGTCACGTTGGCCCTTCGTGCCTCAGGCCATGGGAACCCAATTTTCGAATTTGCAAATGCAAACAAGTGGTCATCCCACCTTTGGCATGGACGACCGGGATCGCGGCTTGGTTTTGTGCGTCACTATTGGCAACAAATTTTTACAAAGGATTGCTTTTTGGCGATCCAAACATGTTGCTCTTTGGCTGCCTCAGGCCATGGGAGCCCCAGTTTAAAATTTGCAAATGCAGACAAGCGGTCATCCCACCTTTGGCATGGACGACCTGGATCACGCTTTGGCTTTGTTGTAAAATTCGACGGCCAATTGTCCACAGGGTTCCACGCTGATGCCAAAATTGGCCATAGGTTGGTTTTGGCGCAGAAGGCAGCTGCCATCCGAAACTGTTTCACCAAAAAAAATTTTTCGGTCCAACGTCGGAGGGAAGATGTTCCAATCGCTCTTGCCAATTTCAATTTCATTCTGCACATGATTTCATGCCAATCTTCACCAGGAACACGGACCTGGCGGAGTAAATTTGAGAGTGTCCAACCTTGCCTTCAAATCAGCCAGTTGTTTTTCGTGTTCCATGATTTTCTCTGCCCGGGGTGTGGACGAATTGGAACCATGAGTTTCCAACAATTTCTCCAGTCGGAGAATACGAGAATCCTGTTCACGAACAACCCCCTCGATGTCACTCAGCCGCTTGGTCACACTTGTGCTCAAGTTGGCCATTTGCACTTGTAAAGGGCCCAACCCATGATGAATTTCATTGCGAACGATCTCTGCCAAAGTACTGGTGTTCATAGTGGGTTCCAATGCCACGTCGCCAAGTTCATCACTGACTGGGGTTTCAGGCACTTGTTCCTCGAGACCATCCATTTCCAACAGTGGAGACGTCATTCGACGTCGTGATGTCGGACGAGTCGGAGTCATGGAAGCCATGGCAGAATTGGAAGGCCGGCGCTGGAGCCGAATCTTGAGCCGAATTTGCAACTTGAGCCAATTTTGTCAAGTGCATTTGGAAACTCTACATTGGCCAGCCTTTGGTCTTTGGTAGCATGGTGAAAATTGAATGCCGCCAACGAAATTAGAAATTCCCATTGACCGACATTGAACAGGAAACATTCACGATTCACAAAAGCATGGGGCAAATTCGCGCTGCCATGTCCGAACATTACCAACGCCAAACCCTGAGAATCAACCCCCCGTTTTGTTTGCATATGATCTCAACAAACATGCCCAACACGCAATTCAGCCAGAGTAACGCCAGCATTATATTCCGCCATTATATAAAGTTCAGTACATGCCAGGTTTGGCAATGGACCCATATCACGGTCCGAACGGGGGATCTCAGCAAACAAATTCGAAGATTGCAATGTGCAAGGCATGGCATCGCCAATTTTGCGGTGAACATGGATGGGTTCAACTTTTACTATGGCAACATCATCAAATCAAATTCAAACAAGTTCCGACGAAAATTGTCCGCCATTCAATGGTTTTTCCCGCCAATTTGCACACAAATTTTGGTGTAAACAAATCAAAGAATTTGTGTTTTGGTTTGTGCCAGTTTTTTCAACATTTAAGGGGATCATTCTATAGTGGGGTCAAGCCATGCCGCGATTTGCAACTGGCGGTGACACTGAGGCGGATCTCCATTGTGTCACCAACCAGGTACTCCCCTCTGGAAGATCGTGGGAAGCAGTCGGCGTTCAAGAAGACTTTGTGCCCGATGCATTGAAATCGCCATGCGAAGGCACAGGCCACAAAGACGTCTGCCAGCAGATCTGGTCTCTCCCCGCGGCCCTCCTGGGCCGGTGTCAGCAGCGAACAGCGTGGCTATGCACGCAGGGCGTCCATGCAGACCATGGTGAGGATTCGCCACGATCTGAATCAGAAGACAGTAGCGAAGACGATACGGGCAGCAACTGGCCACGGCCTGCGCAAGTCGCAGTGCTGGTTTGCACGCTCTTGGCGCTCTCAGACGTGTGTTTGTTCAAGAGGGTGCTGGTTGTGCTGGCCATAGCATGGTCGCAGAGGTCTAGCGTCGCAGCAGCCTTGTTGGCCCGTGCATTCGCACTCTCCGACACAGCAACGGAAGAGCTGAGAGGAATGGAAAACGCGGCTCAGAACGCGTGGTCATCCTTCCAAAAGGAGGCTCGATTTAAGTCTTGTGAACATAAGACTGCAAAAAAGATGATCGCTAGCAGTTGAAACTTTGACAGCTCGTCGGCAAATGAATGTGAAAGAGTGCGAAGCCACATTTAATTTGGTCTTTGACCGATCGCCGCTAATAGGCTCCAGACAAGGTCGGGACTTGTGGCAGTGTTCGTTTCCAGTCCCGAATGCTAGCGACATACTTGTATTTGAACTGCGAGTGCACTGGTGGCTTGCGCAGCGCAAAGAAGCTACGCTGCCACCCATCTGGGCTGGGATTCCGCCGCCGCCCTACCCCCCAACACCCCTTGCCCCCCCCCCCAGCATTCTCCTCCCGACCACCAGGACGACCCCCCCGGCCCCTCCCGCATGCCCCCGTAATCCCTTGTCCCCCTTGAAACGGCCAAAGAGCCAACGCCAGAGGGAGCACAGTTGGAAAAGAGGGTGGCGCAAAAAAAACAAAACCGGAGACAAATTTGGGAGATGTAGTTGTTTTCCGTGAGTGTTTATCCAGGTTGTGTGTATATTTTCGGTTGGTTTGTATGTGCCCCAAAAAAATGCCTGAACGCTCGGAAAACCTGGATTCGACTGACCTTGGTTCAGGACGGACGCGCTGAAAAAAAATTAGCCTCTTGTGCATCGTCAAAGATCCCCACCAAATATTTTGAAAACCCATGTGCAAATGAGGTTCCGGCAAATGCAATGGACCCGAAAATTCAAAACCATCCGCAATCAAACCTATACGGGACTTGCGATGCATGGGGATGACAAAGTCAAATCGTTTGCAACGAAATAAACATTAGGCTGGATGGTGCTTGGGGCAGCCCCCGCTTTGTCGCAACCACATTCATATTTGATTTATAATTTCCCCCATTGTCTGTCCCCGTGCCCAGGCTGGACCATAGTAGGGGTGGTTTTTCTTAAGACCGAATGGATCAGAGCAAATGGATGACAGGTTGGCGGGATCACAGGCAGAGTTCGTGTAATGGCCGCAGGTGGATGTTCAGCGGCACCTTGTCCCGCCTGATGAAGGAGACCGTGATTGCGTTTGAGAACCCCATGCACGGGTATACTTGTTTCACGACCCCAGGCAACCTGTCAAAAACCATGCGGAAAATAAATGATTGAAGAGGTCATTAACAATAATTGTGTCCTCGGTGAGGGGTCGGCTGTTGGATAAAAACGTTTGGTTTTGGTTTTGGTTGAGTTGGGATGTTTCGGCCGGCCGGTTGTCCATGTTAATGTTGTTTGGACGGGTGTGCCGGTGGGGTGGTTGGTTGGTTGGGGTAATGGTTGGCTGGTTTGGTTGATGTCAGTTGTGTCTTGCCCCTGGTTATGTCCGCGGGCCGAGTGAGGAATAAGTTACCGATTTGTTTTTGAGGCCCCCGCAAAATGTGTGGCCGTCCATGGAGAATCTGCACAATCGAGCGGGGCGATTTTTTTCCGGAATGTTCACCACCAAAGTATATTTTTTCATTCATTTTGCTTTCATAATCCTGCTTGTGCATGTCTTCGTTGCATTTCATGTTTGGAGAATGAACCGCCCCGTTGTGAACGCAGGCTTGTGCGAATTCTTGTTTGTCCCAACGCAGCGTTTAGCACAAACAAAACCAAGGACAATACATGGTTCCAAACTGGGTTTGCCGTTCGACACCACGGGTTTGTAATTAGTACACGGGCACATACATTTCAAGCACCAACATGGCACACAGTTTGGCACAAATGTCCGCGATGGAAAACGAACAACAGTCCTGGTTTTCCCCACTGCGTCATGTTGGTTTGAATTTTTTACTCAATGTTTCAAAAACAATGGTTTACCCAGTTGGACTTCACAACATTAGACATTTTTCATGTTTGTTCCTTGTAAAATTTTGGTGTTTCCTCGCGGCCATGGCGGGTGTTTCACCATTGGTGCCTTCCGCTGTCATCACCGGCAAGGACCTGAAGGGGACGCAATCCCTGCTATCCTCTTGGGCAGCGGTTCGCAGTTCATGTTATATTTCATCGTGTTTGTTGGGGAAAATGTATTAAAAACGTGCATTATGACAATCAAATTGGTTTTGTAGTTGTTTTCCGGGTGTTCGTTGAATATGTCACTGTGTGTGTGTTTGTTTCACAGTTTTGTTGAAAATTGTCGATGTTCATGTTCACGATTGCAATCGTCGTATACAATTTACAATTTTCACTTCCAGTTGTTAGCATATATTATTGGGATTCTAATCCGATTTTTTTCGGTGAAAATGATCATCAAATTTTGGCATGGGAATTTACAAAAACATGATTTTTGAAGCGTTAAAAAACGCAAAAAATAACCCATGGATGTTTTTCAATCAGCCTTCGCAACACCAGGCTTCTCCAGAAGGAATGCGAACGTCCTTGCGAAAAGCGTCACGGGTTTCAAGTGTCAGGATCTTAGCGTGGCCAACTGTAGGAAGAATTACCTGCGCGTCCAGCAATGGTGTGGTTTCAAATCAAAACCTCATAATTCAAATGGTGAAACGTATTGCATGGGGGGTTCTTAAATTTGGGGTACCCCCAAAATGGCTGGTTTATTGCTATAAATGATTGATATAGGATGATTTAGGCGCACCCCGTTTGTGGGAAACACCCACATAATATGATATTAAATAATTATGTGCGACGTTGGTTCATTGTGTTTGTTCCTGTTGGTTATGTGCGTTCTATGTTTGGAGTGGGGTCCTCAAAATGCAATTGGGATGTGCACCAACAGTTTGGTGTAGTATATGCGGAAAAAGGATGCACTAGAATCAAACCATGTTTCTGATATTTGTGAATATTTCATGCTTAGCGCCGTTGTTTTCATTTGTGTTGTGAAGTCAACCCACACGAACCGTTGCCTCCACATTGAAGAGCAAGACACGTACTCGCACATTAGCCGAGGAGTCGGAAAACATTCATTAAAAACCAGAAAATCCGACTGGTTGTTTAATTAATGTTTTCCTATCTAAAAAACTCAATTGAACAACAGTACATCCATGTACATCCTGTTAAAAAATAGTGGGTCATAGTAGGTCCATTTACAGCGTCCTTTTCGTTCAAGACATCCGCATCCGGAATTCGACGTCCATGCACTGCGTACATGTCATGGCTGAGGTGGTGAAACCCGCCCGTGGCACTTCGGCTCCTTCGGCACTTCATGGGAAGGCGTGCAAACGGTGGAATTTTCAGAACAGAAAAACATGAAAAACCATCGAATTGTCAATTATTTGCAGGTATAATGGCGGACGGAGGAGTGCGGTGTTAGTGGTTCATGTCGGTTGGCAAACCTGATATCCTGGAGTGACACCAAAAAAAAACAAACAAACAACTACAGATGAACAATTGGTTTCATGATGGTTGATCATTTTTGGTTTTGAAATCAATTTTGTCCATCTTGGGTGGTATACAACCAACCAAATGAAAAAACTGGATGTTTAATTAAGTTTCAATCATCATCAGGTTTACCCTACAAAAAATATTTTGATATGTTTGATGTTCCTGTACATGAGCCTTCCACGAGTGATCAAAGACATGTAGCTAGCTACCCATGATTGTTCGCGGTACTTGTACCGACAATGCCACCTGCACACAAATTCACTGAAACGGTTGAATCTATGGACTCTAAAAGAATCCATGTGGAACAACAAAGTCAGCGAAACAAGTCCAATATCAGCGAATTGACATGCGAACATCCCAACTTGGATGATCATCTGTCCATTTCTGGTGTGTTCATCACAGGGTTTCCCCCGCCAGTGCACCGTTGCAACAATGAAATCTCCCCCATATCCACTGTGAATTGACCATGGTCGACTTTTAGTGGTAACTCTGGTGCCCCCAGTTTTA
>VSDK01005763.1:147837-187267 GCA_009767595.1 Symbiodinium kawagutii
GGCATTCCCCGGCAAATTTTGCAGCTGTCCATGAGTGGCTCATGGCCAAACAGCAAAGAACACTGGCGGTTAGATAACGTACCGCCGGCACTTGAAAATGAAAATTGAACAAATATAATTCGGGGTAGTCCAAATTCGCAAAGTTTTTCCTATTGTGAATTTGTGAGCTGGACATGATCCACCGCGGCGGGTGTATCATTTATATCAATTTTTGATTTTACCATCGGGGGCAGCTGCTGAGCAATGCCGGGATTGTCCTACCAGTTACGTTTTGAATTAATTCGCTGGTGACGAGTGGTCGCAGAAGAATTTCGCAGCCAGGTGCACACATCATATATTGCAC
The DNA here is from genome assembly GCA_009767595.1 of Symbiodinium kawagutii. Lineage (NCBI taxonomy): Eukaryota > Dinophyceae > Suessiales > Symbiodiniaceae > Symbiodinium > Symbiodinium kawagutii. Next base: position 148,181 of record VSDK01005763.1, read on the forward strand.
ATATGCTACATGCACGTGTTGCTACAGGTCTGGTGTCGCAACAGGTCCCAGCTGTTAGTACCCACAGATTGGTTTTTGGTTTGTTCCGATCCTTCGGGGATAGACGTGGGCTGCAGAATGGTCGGCCGAACCAGCTCACAACATCGCCCGAGACCATCATCAAAAATAATAGTCATTTACCTGCAATCACGTGGCCTGCAGTTGTGTTATCATTTCAACCTGGTCTGTGGCCACACCCGTGTTGGACTGCAATTGTGTGACTTGATGATGTGATGATGTGAGCTGATATTTATTTTGACATGACGGATTCGTAAGGTACATAGGTTTGACATCCCTTTCATAGGGGTTTGCTGTGCTCATTGCTGTCCCCAAAAATACCATGCCCATCTTGCAACAATAGTTTTCTTTTATACGCATGTTTCATTACCTTGAGTGCAGGTTCTTTTTGGGGGGGATGGTTTATTCTAATTTTTGGGGGGTCAAACCGGCCGAAGCGGGGCCTTTTACATTTCAGGTATCCAAAAATCTGATTTCGTTGTTGGGGCCATGCGCCTGTACACATTTTTTTCGTTTGCATACCGCCATGCGGAGGACGTCATTTGCAACCACGTCGATTGTCCACACCCAGATACACCTGGTACATCACAATGAATCGTCATCACCGAAGATTAGCATGTAGATTTTGATTAGGAATAGTGCTATAAAGAGAAACTATTTTGTTTATTTTTCAGATATTTGATATTTTTAAATGGAAAATGATGGGATATCACCATGGACTACGTGTACATCTGCAGGTCACAATGCATGTCACCATCACTTTTTTCACCACAATGATCACCACTTACATCTACTATCATCAATCTATCAAATGGGGGTTTCTCAAAATATGGGACCCCTATTAATGCTTGGTTTATTGCATGCTATAAATAGCTAATAGTGGATGATTTGGGGGTCCCCTATTTTGAGAAACCACCAAATCGATCATCTACCTCCACCGGATCTCAAAAAATTGCGTTTTGGACCGCAGGGTGGCGCCATGGCTGCCGGGTTGTTGGTCGCAGCCGGCTCTCGTCACTCGGCGCAATGGAGCTTGCAATGGGGTTGGTCATGCCTCAAAGCGGCCAGCGGTGATGGATCATTAATCCATATGAATGGTAAGCCAGGATGAAGCTAAACCCCTGGTTGATGATCATAGGAGGTATCCCCCAAAAGCCGACGGGTTTTGCATTAAAATGGTGACCCCCCCTAATTAATCAACCAGGGGTTTTTTAATCCTGGCTTATCATTAATCGTGATTAAGATTTTTTTCCGGATGGTGAACGTTTGTTTTTGACGGATTGTGATGTTTAATCATTGTCATTGCGAATTGTGATAGTTTTTTCAGACTGGTCAGACACGGTTGACGATGATGATTGGTAACGGTTTGTGATGGCTGGCTTCATGCCAACAGTAATTAATGGTGACGGCAATTCACCCGGGATGCGGTGGGCCTTGATGATGATGTTTGATATCTCATGGTTGCCAACATTGTTAGAAAAAGCGTTCCCAGTGGTAAATCCAGCTGTTGTAAACTGGCGCTGTTGGTGGTCCAGAACAGTTTTCAGGCTGGTAACACTAGGAGGGGCGGTGGCATCGGGGTACAACCTGCCGTCAAAAATTCGGAATATACCATTGGCACAAGGTGGCCCCGACAGTTTGGAGTTGATTCTTAAACCTCCCAGCTATTTATCATATGCACCCCGGCTAGTAGGTTCCCTAGTGGACTAACCTCTGCATGGCCGGGCGCCTGCCATTCCCGCTTGTGTGCACAGCAAGGCCCCGGGTCACCTGCCTGTGATCGATGGAACGGCAATGACATATTCAGACATGGCGATCCGGGTCAAGCAGTTAACCAACCAATTAGTGGGGGATAATAAGCAACAATAATAAGGGAAAACAATGGTGAATGAAAGGGGAACAGCAATCAATGTATCAATCTGGTTTTCCAAAATGATATGTCGGGTTTGGATTCCACTTTCCGAACATCATCGTCAAAATGGTCGGCATAGGACAAGGTAGACAATGCAGCTGACCTGTCAATGGGTTCTTTGAATTTTATGCCTTGAAGGGTTATGGGAAAGTACATGCATGTACATGCATTTTCGCTGTAGAACAAACTAGTCAGGATAGGCAACTACTGGGGATTGGGGGTCGTTTCCACTTTCACTGCCGCCCGTTGTTTGAGGGTCCTACGTCACAAAGCGAAACCCATTGAATTCTTACAAACAACATTTTACATGCTATGTGCTATGTGGTTGTGTTTTGGTATTTTGGCGCCGTGTTCAGTGTTCTGTAAAGAGTATACCATCACACATTTTGATGATTTTGTTGTAATTACATGACGCGACCACCGCATTGGCTCTAGTCACTGTCAGCCTGCTGAAACTTAGCCATGAACATGGTGAAGCTGTTGCCATTCATCCTTGCAATCCTCACGAAGCACGCAGAGGCTTTGGAGGGAAGTATCTTCTTCACGAGTCTTGCGCGAGGTGATCTCGAACGCCTCGACTGCAGCAGCCAGGGTTGTAGCGGCCCGGTGACCATCACCACTGGCCTTGAGAGCTATGGGGGTTTGCTGCCCTGGAAGGGACGCTTGCTGGCAGCATTGAAGAGCCACAAGGTAGTGACCTTGGACCCTTGGTGCAGCACAGGCTGCCCTTCAACGCAACTGGTGGATGTGAAGCGTGTCCTGGCTGGTGCCAATGAATCATTCAATGTGAGAGGGCTGACCTGGCACCCAGACTATATATTAAGCAGATCTTTTATTTGAATCTTTTGGGTTTGATTCGTTTTGGTGTGCTCTCAAAGAGGTCTATCATTGGCCCCCCAGACCTCCCGAAACCATAATTGTTTATTGGTTTTAAGTCACAATCTATGTTTTTGAGGGTGAAAGCCGACCTTGCTGATCCGTGTTGACGGTTTTGGGAACCCATGGACCACATGTTTTTGAGGGAACCGACCTTGTTGATCCGTGTCGAGGGTTTTGGGAGCCCATGGTAGTAACCACATGTCTTCCAGCCACAGCTTCCAGGTGTCATGATGCGCTCTTCATCGTCTTCGCTGGGCCCGGTGCCAGTGGCGTGTTGCGCTGCGCCAACTGCTCCCTGGGCCGCGATTGCACCGCCAGCTGCTCCCTGGTGGATGGCCATCTACCGGGCCGAGGCGCTCAGCAACTGAGCAGCTTCGCGGCCAGCGCGGCCTGCGCAGGGGACCAGGTGCTGGTGGCGGACAACAGCAACTTCCGGCTCCAGGCGCTGCCTGCGACCTGCTCCCAGGCGCCCTGCCCAGTGGAAACCTTTGCGAAGGCCTTGCCATGGCCGCTGGGCATTGCGGTGGTGGATGACCGGGTGTTGGTGACGCTGGATGAGAACATCGTGGCTTTGGAGGATGGCACTCAGAGGAATTTCAGCTCCCGGGGCGACAACGGGTTCCTGTGCGAAGGCGATGGTCGCATTTTGGTGGCCAGCGGTGGGGATGGCAATGTGGTATCTTACGACCCCAGCTGTGATGGTCCCGACTGTGCTCCCACAGTGGTCTGGAATTCCACGGGGAGCAAGGCAAGATCAGCCACGGCCATCGCATACATGCGGCAGGTGCACACAGTGCTGACATAATGCCATGTGAAGGGCCGCGCATACTCCTCACAAGAATTTTCAAGCGCAAACTTTGCGGACAATTTTGTCCTCGGCGCCCAAGACAAAGTAAAGATTCAATAGCCCAGAGCCATCCAAGAATAGTGTAGAATCCTATATGCAGTCGTTTGTTCTTGGGTGCCGTGGGTGAGGGGTTTGATTCTATCAGTTTTGCCAGTTTTGGTTGCTTCATGCCTTCCGCATCCGTTACCCTTTCGCAGGAATCACGAATTGCTGGAACGGCCGTGAGGGTTGTTTTTCTACTTGCCTGGCCTGCTGCGCTTGTTTGGGCCAGCTTTTGGCCGAACTTTTTTTCGTGGTTTGATGGCCTGGCCAGCAGCGCTTTGGCCAAATTTCTTTCGGGCATTGGAGTGTCCTGAACATCCATGTGGCTGTGGGTCAAAACCCTGTACCCCTGGTTCAAGCCTGGTTCCCCATCATTAATCATTGTTTTCCCTATTGTTGCTGGTTGTTATCCACCATGAAATTGGTTGGTTAACTGCTTGATCCAACTCGCCATCCATAGCCATGAGCTGTGCTACAAGGTGTACCGTCCCAGTTTCTGGATCCCCATCACTTTGGTGCCTTAACTCCCCGTGGGGGGCGCACCTCCAGGCCGAGCCTGTCGCTTGCGGCATGCAGGCCGCGGCGAGATCTTGGGATCCATGTGGGTGGCTGATCCATGGTTGATCCATACCTGATGTTTGGCGCAGAGATGCACGGAGGATTTTTGATAAATGGTTGAATTAATATATCAACTGTGGTTGATAATTAGCTATTTGGTTATCTCTTGGGTAAATTGTTGAAATGGTTTCCCCAGGTTTTTGTTGCTGATTGGTTCGATGATAGTAAACCATCTTGAAAGCAGCAACTGCCCACGGAAGGCCATAGTGTAGAACTTGCCAGCATTTAAAAACTCCGCAAGCATTTAAAAACTCCGCAAGCCATGGGTGATCTGTGATGAAAGATGGTGGCGCTTCAACATTATTATGACATATGTTTGCATTCGGGAATGCAAAAGTCTTGGCATCATTCAGAAATATATAGTCATATAGTTATAATGATTATGATTAACCATTCCCATTGGGGTTATGAATGTTTATCATAGTTGCAGCCACTTGCTTCACATCCGGGGGTTGCGGCCAAGATTATGGGGACGCCAATCCAATGCTTCACCGAAGTGGGACATGTAGATTTCGATTGCATTTTGTTGGGATACATGGTGGGGCCCCCCTAGCTATAAGTTGCTCAATAGGCTATTTAACTTTGGTTGAAATGTTATATTACCATCTCTAATAATTAGTTTCCCTAGATATAAACCAACTTAGGTAACTAAGGGGCCCCACCTTGCAGGATCAACAGTTAAAGACAAAAAGGATAAAAACAGTGGCAAACCATGTGCTTCACACACCTTTGCTTTTCTTTACGGGATGCCATGAAGTTGATGCAGTGTGAGAACCCAAGGCCATGCTTGACAGGGTGCCGTAGGACATCATAGGGTCCCCGATGCACACCTTGCTGCATTTTTCCGTGCCACTGAAGCCTGAAATGTAAGGATTCATCCCAACCAGAGAGGGTCAGAGACTGTTTAGCCAGACGTGCAAACAGCATGTTTTCCCACATCAATGCTTCTGGCAGCCGTTTTTGGTGGCAAGCCATTTTTGGTGGATAGTTGCTGTGCTTCTGATGCTAGACTCAATGTGGGCAGCGTGCCCCGGCATTCAACATGGGGAACGGGAGCTGGGAGTGGCTTCAAGCAGTACAAGGTGATAAGAAAGGAAGTCTCGGTGCAGACCATTACATAGTCAGAAGATGTCGGAGCGTGTCAGAAGAGTGGTAGGCAGTAGCTACTGACTACGAGCACTCCAAAGTCAGTGTGATAGACCAGTGATGGGTTAGACTCTTAGACTTGCCAAAGTCATTTGATGCCCCTGACTTGTGGGGGGACTGGGATCATGAGTTGTTTGGGAGCCCGTTATCCGTTATGACCAGCAGGTTGAGTCCGGTGGTTTCACGCTTCATCAGTGCCATCAGACGGAAGTTGCTTGATTATTCAGCTTGGTTGCCAACAGCTTGGGGTACTTCAATTGAGATGTATCAAAATTTTCTATTGGTGAACTGCTTTGCAGGTAGCCCGCCAGGTCTGGCGAAGCTGGTTCACGAGCCACCAAACCCGTCAATGGAAGCTGAGACTGGATTCGAAAACATTTGTGTGCTTCTAACAGGGGAGTACCTCCAAATCATCCAGTTGATTAACCATTTATAGCCACAAACCAACCAATTTTTGGGGGTCCCCCATGACTTGAGAAACCACCATTTGCTCCAGTCACCCAAGTTCCAAGGTTCCAACCTGGACATGCGACGAGCCTTGCTATTGTCAGTATCAGCATATAGAAATGCCACCGTGGCACCTCCTCCCAAAGTATCTCCCCAAAGATTTGATAATCCTCTCCTTGCAAAGTGGTCTGCAGTGGCCAGTTGACATGTCAAACTATAGCTGAGCTAGCAATCGTTTTATGTGTCTTTCTGAAAATAGGGGACCCTCAAATCATCCAATCTTAGCCATTTATAGTGATAGAATGTAATAGATCATCGATTTGTTTAGGAGGTTCCTAAATTCTGGACAGCCACTGTAGAATCCCTGCACTACCTCAGCATGTCCACCGAAGCGGATGGCCGCTGCCATCGCTGCGCTTCTGCCACCGATGCGCCATTGAGGTATGCATTGTCCCTGTGTGCGCTGGTCGTCTCCTCCTCGGCGGAATTCTTGGTTGGTCCGGCGGCCCAGGGAGGCCGTTGCTGAGCTTGATCATGATTGAGACGGCTGGTGGTTGATGGTGCTTGTCCCTTCCTGATGTGAGACTCTTCCTTTAAAGCCTGGGTGGTTCCGGAGGTTCAATTTTTTGGTGGGATGGGAGTGATTTTGGTGTCCACCAAATAGGTGTCTTGGGATGTACTGTAAATCAATCAACAATCATAGGTCATTGTGATTAAACGATCCTTTGTTTATCAGTGATCAGCATATAGCATTATCCATTGGCACCACGAACCAGTGCCGACTGCCAACAAATATGTGTCCATGAGTGGAATACCACATTCTTCAGCCTCCATTTTTTGGGACAGACGTCCCCTGAGGGGTCAGGATCTCCCCCCTCGTCATTGTTGCGGGTCTTCTTTTGCAGTGCCGATTCCGGCGGTAGGTTTTTTATCCCCTTCGAAGTTCTCCCTATGAGTCAGTCGGCAGTGCAACATCCCGCTCCCATTCGGTAATGGCCAGATTCCAGCATTCAATTTGCATAGTGGGAGAGACTCACTGGATGTCATTGGTACCCATTGGGCAACAATCAGAAACAACCAGCAATATTAACATAGCCATTTTGAGCCATCATCCACCATCATCAGCCATCATCAGCTATTATCAACCATTAGCAAACATTTGTTCATCATTGACTACAGTCATCGAAACCCAAGATTTGTATCACATGTAATTAGCCAGTTCGCGTAAACCACTGTATCACATTTCTGTATGTCATCAGCTAGTGGCTAACTGGTGATTTACTAGTCTACCCGTTAGATCATTAACCAGTTCATTTTCAATAGCTTGTGATTTATCCCAAACATTGGTGGTTTATCAATATGAATCTCAGATCATGGATCATCAACTGGTTACCTATTTGCCTGCAAAAACCAGTTCATGAATCAGCCAGCTAGATCACTGAACCATTAGTCAAAGAGTTAGATCCACTACTCACGGTTAAGCTATTAGATACCAGCCCTACCAGTTAAAGAGCTACTTCTAGTAGTCAACCACCAGTTCACCACTAGTTAATCACTAGCTCACCGCTAGTCAACCAATTAGATCATGAATCATTCGCCACTTAACCCTGAATCCAGGTGTCGGCATCGCGGATGTCACTGGCCCAGCAGCAGTGCCTCGGCAAGGGGGTAGACCCCTGGGATATCCTGACCCACATAGATAGATCTGGTGGTTTCCTGGCTCATCCCGGTTCAGAATGGGATTGATGGATATAAGTTTGGAAGGTTAATGGATCATAATGGTTATGAATTTGGGTGCTTAGTACCACCATTGATGGGGAAACGATAGGTGCTTCTCAGGGCATAGGGGTACCCCCTGAATCATTTTTTTCGTTTATTGACCAATATTGGCCATATTTGTAGTAATGAACCAGCAATAACTGCGGGGTTCCCTATTCTTTTTTGAGAAACCACCAGAGTGATAGATAGATGGATGCATGTATAGATAGATATTGATGGATCATAGGCTGCAGTGGTTCACAATGGTTAGATGATGGCCAATGAGGCTTGATGGTTATGTGATGGCTCATGCTTCATGATGGTTGGTAGTGGTTAGATTTTCTTCATGGTTCGCAATGGTTAAGACGCGGTTGAAATCCTTTTGATGCATGAGGTGATAACCACCAACCAACGCACAGCACAAGGATGGATCAAAACCAGGGTGCTATGTGTCGACTCACGGCCATGCGAGAGTGTTCCTCCAGGAGTACACATGGTACGAAGATGCATGGTATGCTTGCACATGCCTTTACATTTTTATTCACGCGGTTTTACGTATATTTGCGTGTTGGTATTTCTGCATTGTGATTTTGCATCAGTACGTATGAGTTTAGATCATTAATGAACCCTGGGATACTGATTGGCAGGGACACTCATTGCACAAATTGCCTGGTCACCATAACATTCCAGAAAATTCTCAAACATTCAGAAATAACATATTTCATTCAGAAAAAGTCCCCAAACATCCATGTCTCCTGTGAGAGCATTTCTCAAAATGCTCATCGGACCGTGGTGCTCAAACCACTGGTTTTGACACAATTGATTGGTACTTGCCTTGTAAAACCATCACCCTGGTTTATACTTCAGCCTCTTGGAGGAGGACTTCCAAAATATGTTTATATAAATGTAATTTCTCAAGTATTTTGGTGTATTTGGAATTTCGTCGCAGGCTGCAATTGGAATGAAATAGCAAGAATGATAAAGAAAAATAAATATGGGGAATGGTTCAGAATGTTCTTCGAATACTGGGTATGGTGCCAAGAGTAGCCCTCTTGAAGAATACCCCTATCCTCATCCAAGATTAGATTCGTATAGGAATGCACAGACGTCCTTTACCAGATACATGCTGACAATACAACCAAGTTTGAACAATGGAGCAGCACAGCCAGTGTCATCAAGACGACTTTTGGACATTTCCCGGGCATTTCCCGGCCATGTTTTTGTCAAGTGAGCTCGGGGACAAGTATGGCTCCGGGCATTTCGGGAGGAGATGCTGTTTTGGGGTAGCACTGAGGCTTTGAAGCTAGATGATGGACAGCAGAATGCCAGTCAGTGTGCTTGTGGGTTGCACGTTCGGTCACCATCAAGTTCCATTGGCCATCTGCAGCCCGCCATGGCGCAGATGAGATAACCAACCATGTTTTGGTGAGGTCCCCGGACCGCTGGGCCTCCAGGAAGTGGTGATGATGGGCTATGCTGATCAAGACCAACGTGTGACGGGGATCCACATGCGTGACTTGGAGACCGGAGCTCCCCCGGTTGCGTGTTGTGGCGGTGGTGAAGTAGCGGTTGTGGATTGTTGGGTTGTGGTGGTTGTGGTGGTTGTTGTTCATACCTGCTGGACAAGGTCAATTGTGGCCCTGCATCGGGTGCCTATGAGCAAGTAACTTTGCTTAATTGCATGGTAGAACGTCATCGCAGAGGGATCTTTCTTGGCTGCCAGAGTTCATTTTGGTAGTTGGTTTCGTGCCTGTATTTTCCTGTATTGCCGTGGTCCAGGGTCAGACATTCACCCTTAGACTGGCCAATAAGAATCAGGGCACCCTTCGAACGATGTGAACAGGTTGGCAGCCAGGATGCCACAAGTCCACTAGGTAGAGCAGCAGATGGAGAGAGTTGAGCACTGTGGTGGTCGTGGCTTTGGTTTTGTCAGTACATGTCAGTACGTTTCTGGTTGTTGCTGTTGTTGTTGCTGCTGGTGGTGATGGCGATGGTGTGTACAACTTTGCGCAACACACGTTCCGCGAAAACCAACTGGTTTTCTTTTTTGAGATCTAGGGTTGGCACTATTGTTTGCCTTTGTTAAGCCCGTTCTAACTTCTACCTGAAGAAACCAAGTAGGAAGTAGGCAACATGAAAACATTACTCCTGTCTCTCCCTAAAATGCTCATTCCAACATACAGTCTTAGAAAATTTGCTTGCAACGACTGGATGGCTGCAATTAACCAGTCTTTCACCGAAGATGATTCTGACAGCGAACATGGCACTGCAGACATGTACCGTTCCGGTTGTCACTGGTACCCCACTGGTACCGTTGATTCCTCGCTGCTTGGCCCAGGTCTCCGTACCGCCCAAACGGTTTGCCACTGTGGCCTCCCAGGTTTGCACGCCCGCGCCTTCATCTTCGTGCACCCCGAATCCGACAAGTGCCGCGGCAACGTCGTTGAGTCCGCGGGTGGTGGATGCCGGTGGCCACAAAATGGTGGCTCCATGTGGCTCCTGCGGAATCTTCCCAAGTGAAAGATGCTAAAGATGCATTTCTTTGGCGCATGTTGGCGCTTGCAAGATGTGTAAACACATGTGGTTGTGCGGAAGAATGTTGCGATATCGATGCAGACATGGGCTCACTGGCAAATGCGAATTTCTCCTTGGATACCTCATCCTCTGGCAGTTTAAGAATGCTGTGGCTGTTGATGTGCCTGAAGCATCCTTAGCTTCCCCGCCATACTCATACATGTAGAGGTAAAGGAATATCTGTAATCTTAACCCAGGATTGATCAACGCCTGGTTGACAAATAGGGGGTATCACCTACAAGCCTTTGTTTCCATAAAAAAAGGTAACCCCCCAATTATTCAACCTGGCGTTTATCAATCCGGGGGTCAACATTGCATATTATATTTTTGTTTATACATGGTGATGCCTCTCAACCATCCGGTTCGCCACGAATAGGATATTCGCCCAGGTACAAATCTTCGCCTTCACAAGGCACTCTCAGGTCCTGTCCTAGAAATCATAGGCACAGTTGCATCATTTGCAACCCATGTGATGTAAAACCCAAGGTTTCCCATCAAGTTCACATCAGTAAACTCGTTATCAATGCAAATCACACTCTAACCGTTAGTTTATCATGTTTATCAGTGGTGAACGATTGAAATTCCATCTCTCAACTGATTGTCATCAAACACGGATCTTCACAAACCACATGGGCTTAACCAACATCCAAACAACCTATCCCAGATCATCCAACCTATCCATCCCAACCTGCCCCCAGCCCACCCTAGCCACCTTGGCCCCACCCTGGCCCCACCTTGGCCCCACCCTGGCCCCACCCGGCGCTTCCAGGCGCATGGTCTACGTGGCAGTCGACACCTGGGCGGCCACCGAGTCGTTGATCCAAGGTTTGGAACGACGTTTGCTCAGCGAACTGCCGGGGCTCTACAGCAGGCGCCTTCCGCGGGGCGCGACCTGCGGAGACCTGTGGAGGTCGTGGCGGTGAATGGTGGCCGTGGTGGCGCTATGGCGTGGCTGTGGTGAGGTGGTTGGTGGAAATAGTTAATGATGGTTATATGGATTCATGACATGAATGATTCGTCATTTTGATGGGAGAAAATTCTGGGGTTTTCTGTGGTTGACTATGGTTGTTACCCTGTGGTTTCCAGGATTTTCGATGGTGAGCTATGGTAATTCTATAGGGAAACCATGGGATTTTAGGTGATTAACGATGGATGGTCAATAGTGATTACTTGAAATTCATGGCCCATGGCTATAACGAGATCAACCATAGGAGTAACCACAGGGTATATTGAATAATTGAACAAGGTTAACCATGGCTGAAGAGAAGGTTGACTACAAACAATGATATATAGTTGGTGATGAGCGTGCAAAAATGAGGAACATGCACCATGGGAGTAATATGATTAGCTACGGGAGATCATGAGAGATCCATGATTTAAAACTAGATGGTAACCATTAAAAAGAATGCACTTCATGATGAAGCACGTGGAAATGATGATTAAGTAGTATTGTCCGACATTTTGGACATAAGGCTTTTGGTTGAACCCCTATGGAAAATATTAGTCAGCCAACCACCCAACCATTAGTATTGTGGTGTTGGATGGGTGTTGGATGCTGGATGGTGCCCTCAAGGAGTTGGCCATGTTGGCCAACGGACGGTGGCGTTTCGCTTTGTGATGTTGCGAGCTGGTTTCTTGCGAGTTATGGACGTTTCTTGAAGAACAGTGACGCGGGAGAACCATCAAAACTGTGTGGATTACAGTTGCAGTACTACCTTAGCTTTTTAGGCTTTTTGGGATAAGATTGATTTATCCATACTATTTGCCATATCGTCACCAAAAGTTGGATTTTTAGCAAGGAATCTAAAAGCCACCAACCAAATAATGAAAATACAGATCGTCAACCAACAGTTACCTTAACAGTTAGCAGTAGATAAAGTATCCTCTACAATTATTCAATTAGTAAAGGAAGTGCTACCAATGCAAGTGTCACATTCATTTGGTGGATCACCCCAGTGATGTTTGCATAGGCTAGGTCACTGCCCTTCCTGCCAGTGGGGGTATCTTAGAACCAGCCACCTAGTGGGAACCCAATAGGGGATGATGCTGGCCTGTGGAATGAGGGGCGCTGCTGGCTGCAGGCACAACGTCATCATTGGACCGAGCCATACACACATGGGACCCGCAGGAGTGAGCCCGCATCTTGGCTGCACCACTGCCCTCCCAGAAGGATGATTCTTAGTGGTGGTTTACAATTGTCATTTGTTAGCATGCTTTACCAGAATTGAAAATGATTATATGGAATTTTGATGAATTGTGAATCATAGTTTGAAATATGTTGTAGTTAAAAATCAGCTTTTGTATCATGATACATAACAGCTAGAATTAGTTCATACATGTTCATACCATATTGGCAGTCCAGATGTCCACCAATGGTGAATTCGTCAATTGGTCACCCCACATTCTTTGAGTGAACCTGTTGTTTGTCCAGGTTGAATTTCAGGTCATTATACAGATGGCCTTCTAGGGATCGGGTTCCAAGGTCAGTTTGCCAAGAATGGTTAACCATGTTGCGATGACCTGCCTTCGCCTTGAAGATAGGTCCCAGGTATGCTCAACTTAGCTGGATGCCTGGCCTCACTTGAAGGCAACCACCCGCCGCATGCTGGTTTCAAGTACCTTTGGTTTATCAGCAACATGGGTTTCTCAAGTCATAGAGGTGCCCCTAAATCATCCAGCTTATTGACCATTTATAATGATAAACTGATAAACCAAGGATTTTTTGGGTTCATTGTTTTGAGAAACCACCGCATGAGGTGATTTTTTGAAACGTGTTGAAAACAGATGAGATCTTCGGAATGGGATCAAGTAGCGGCAGAAATAGTAGCAGTAGTGGTAGCATATATACTTGAAAAGCAATTGCTAACGATCAATAAGTAATAAGAAAGAAGTATAGCAGTACCAGCAAGTAGTGGTGGTGGTGGTCGGGGTGGTGGTCGCAGTTTGTAAATTAGCAGTGGTATGCAGTATAGAAAGCTAGTAGGCTATAAGAACAATAGTGAAGGGGTAGCAGAGACTGCAGTAGCAGTTGCGGTAGCACTAGCAGCAGTATCAGTAGTAGTGGCCGCGTGGGAGGTGTTGCTGTGGTGGCGCTTATAGCGTTGGCAGTTTGATGAACGGATCCGCCGTGCCATCGAGCCATCCTTAAGGTACTACCTCTACCAGATCACCTCCTTCGGCTATGTCAAGCAATCCACGCAGGTGGGGGCCCAGGATGAGCGGAACATACAGATTTGCGCATGTGTGGGGGCAATTCATGCGCATGACACATAAAAAAATACACTATTCATATCTAGCTGGAACGCAGTAACCCTTGTTTTGGATGGTTCACCCCAATTTTACCGATCAAACCGGCCAAAACAAGGGTCGACCTTAGGATCATATACTCTGATTTGATTGTTGTCACATGGACCTCATGGTCTATTTCTTTTGCATTGTCCAGATAATTATTAGTATATTAGCTTCATTTATCACAACCTTATCCAGATATTTGTCGCAGAAAACTCGCTAGTAAGAGATTGAAATGCATTTGCAGCTACTGGGCTCAGGTGTGTGATTGTAATCACCGAGGAACGATGTTGGCTAGTACTGGTGATGGTTGGCATTGGTAAAGCTGCTGACACTCAATGATGGTTTCAACGAGTGGTAACAGTTTATGCTTGCTAATTAGCTGACTGGTCAATGATGACTCTTATTGAGCCTCCGTGCCTTCAAGGGGTGCCCAAACGTTCGGAGCAACCACAGGTTGATACCGGGTAGAGTTAATGGCAACCACAGGTAGGACGGTAGAACCATGGCCATACCATACCATGGCCATCACGACCACATACGGCCACCAACCTAGAGTGATTTTGGAATACCTTCGCTGTGAACATTCCAGCTTGTTAGAAGCCACCAATTTTCTGGATGGCTTATACCCACTAACTTAGGTTTTTAGTGTTTTTGGGATATGATTGGTTTACCATATAACCACTAAAAAATATATATTTTTGGCAAGGGATCTATAAGCCACCAATTTTGTTACATGTTTTTTTGAGGCGCTGGCCAACTGGGGAAAACTTCGGTTGTCGGAACGCATGGCACGGCTGGTCAAGTATCCATACGACCCAGTCAATGGCAAGACCTGTTTGATGCAACAACTCTTGGAGTGGCCCATGTGGAATTGACTACATTGCCCTGACAACCACCACTAAAGTATAGTCGTATAGTGATATGATTTCATACATGTGTCGGACACTGAGGTCATTGAGGCTGTCTTGTTGGGAAGCCCCTGATTGATGATTTCATAGTGGGGCCCATGTGGGGCATTGATGGTTGCCACTAGAGAGGAGCTACCACTAAGATCTGGCCCCTTCAGGCGATCATTGATGGCATGGCAGCACCTTGGCACAAGTTGACGGATGTTGTGAGGTTGCAGTAGCGAAAAAATATGCCAAGAAGGGTTGACAATCAATGGCAATCTATGTGTTGGTTTCTCAAGCCAGGGATCTTCATAAAATGGTTGGCTTATTGCTATAAGTGGCTGATTAAGAATGACTTCGGGAGACCCCTATTTTGAGAAACCACAGTCACTGCATGCTGATAATTATAGCTGCATGATCATTATCATTTGATGATAGGTGTCTTTTTGATTATCAACAGCCATCACTGACTACTGGTACCAGCAACCTCAACAGCCAAGATTGTTTTGTGATCAACGATGTAGTCAATAGCAATTCTTTTTCTTGCAGATGCGGTTGATCCTTTTAATGCTAGTTGCGTACTGAAGTGCCAGTGTGCGCGAAGTTTCTTAGTCTTTGACCTTTCATTGCTGTGTGTGGGCTTCTCATGATCTGATTGTGTCAAATTATCACAGGGTCACCTTCTGAGCAATATATTTGATTTCATTGATACAAGACTAAGAACAATACTGTCTTAAGGATACGTGTTAAATAATAGTAGCCACTACCTACGGTTCGCAATATGTAGAGACATAGGTATTTCTATATTTACTTATATATATATATATTTATTTATTTATTTCCAGATTTCCAAGGGTGATCACTGCGAGCGGCATTGATCCCTTTTGCATGTTTTCCACACATGGCACGCGTGTACATTGAGTGGTGCAATTGGAAAAAAATACGCATGTGTGTGATGTCATTGAGGGTTGCGGGTGCTGGGATGATCATGGGGCAAAGCCAAGGAGAAGCCCTGGCACACAATTTGTTGCCCCTCCAATGGTTCAAACAACGACTTCTCGCGATTTGACATGTTTTGAC
This sequence comes from Symbiodinium kawagutii, assembly GCA_009767595.1. NCBI lineage: Eukaryota > Dinophyceae > Suessiales > Symbiodiniaceae > Symbiodinium > Symbiodinium kawagutii. The sequence goes on from VSDK01005763.1 coordinate 163,722, forward strand.
CATAGATATTTATGAACAACTATCAATTATTCTATACATAATCTTGAACTTAGTTGTTTCAAGTTTTTTTCCATGACATGAACTATGCATCACTTCCGTCATAGCAGCCCCTCGCGGTTCAGGAAGCGGTGAAGATGGCTCACCACAACATCCGCGCCGCCAATGTGACACTGGGCCTGGGGCCAGTAGACAACACCACGGTACCTGGCTGTCCCATGCCGCCCCTCGGCGGAGCTGCTTGGGAGCCAGGATTTCCTCCTTAGTGCTGTTGTTGTTGTTGTTGTTGTTGTTGTTGTTGTTGTTGTTGTTGTTGTTGTTGTTGTTGTTGCTGTTGCTGTTGCTGTTGCTGTTGCTGTTGCTGTGCTTGTGGATGCGTTGTTCTTGTTTGGTGTTGTGGTGGCTCATTCTTGTTCCAAAGAAATTCAAGATGCTGGGCCGGGTAGAGGCGCATGAACACTTAAGAAACTTCAGATGGCTGGGGGATTTGTGGGTTTAGCCCTGGCAAAAAAAATGAGGGTACCCCAATGTCAATAGACCAACATAGACCAACCATATAGATATATCACCAGTCTATCTATATGATTTACCTGTATGGTGACTATGTGGTTGGTCTATTTACCCATATATTTATATAAAAATATCTTTTTGTATCAAAACATGTGGTCTATCGCATGGGTTTCCATTACCTGCTGGTGACTGGACAACTCCAAGCATGGCCTCAGGCATTGTGCCTCGCGCAATCGGAGCCCCACGTCGTATCTGGAGAACCCCGCAGAGGAACGGGAGAAGTACGACAGCAACCTGGTCCCTGGGCGCAAGTAGTGCAGGATGCGGCAAGCTCTGGTTTTTAGGGCCCAGTTGCGGCCTAGGCGATAAGAAGATAGATCAAGCAGAACAATGGATTTTCATTGACGTATTTTTGAACCGTTCACCATTAGTCAGTATGAATTTATGAACGGAAAACTTTCTTAATGCTTGTGCCATTTCAACGGTTCTGCAAGCAGGGATGCAGGTTGCCTGGAAGAAATCTATATGAATCTATGGGCATTGCGGCATGACGGGAAGCCCAGTGAAGCCAAAGGCAGCCCAAGAACACACAGTCTCATTCACCAACCCCCATTGTTTGCATTTACTGCTTTTTCAACGGGAGGTCACCAACAACAGCGAGCCTACATTGATTTTTCCGATCGGCAGGCGGCCCCCCGTTTGTTCACCGCATGTCTCAGTTCCGCTGTGGGGCCTCCGAAAGTGCCGCATGTCTGAGGACTACGACATGGACTTGATCAAGATCGTAGATGCCAAAACTGGGGAAGCGATGGGCACTATGAATTGGTTTTCGGTTCACGCAACCAGCATGAAGAGCAGCAGTGGTCTCATCTCAGGCTGCGCTTGGCAGCGGCCATGTGGCTGACTGCTGTTGGAAGCAGTTGGGAAATGCACGGGTTCTCGTCATGAGTGCCATGCAGATCCGGGACGACATGTCAGTTGAGTACTGGCAAAGGATATTACGTGATCGTCATTGAATCTTACTTTTGATTATTTTTGAGTTTGCTAGTTCATTCTAGGATATGACCTGATATGTTTTGAGGTTTCACGGGGAGAATCATTTGTGGAGATGGCTAGTTGGCTTACTAGAGTAAATTAATATAGAAGTTATGACATGTTATGATATTGGATGATTGGACGGCAACAGGAGACCAATACTATTGAAAAAAGATTGGAAGATGATGGCGTCAGACTTCATGTTAGGCGCTTCGTGCGAGTGTGCAGCTTCTAGATTGCTCTTCGAGTCGAGCTTACCAACTAACATGAAGCCCGCAATTTCTAGTTTCCTCCTAGTTTCCTCTGAGTTTCCTCCCAGTAGTTTTCTCATATTTCTCTTGAGGTAGGACGCAACCCTTGGCGAAACTGCTCATGGCTTTGTTGCTGCTTCCACTCACTGTTTGCAGTGAACGGTTCAGCGCGGCGGTGCAGGTGACAACAAAGGCTACGCCGAATATGCCTTCGAAAAGGTCGGCCTTGGACCAGCTTGGTTGCCATAGGTGGTTGGTGGCTCATGGTGGCTACCAATGGCTGCAGGCAGCATAGATATAGTTTTGCCTAAGGCACATGCCCACAGATGTCTACAGGATGTGGTTGGAGCTACGGCCATCCAAAATAGTGTCATGTTTGTTGACGGATGATTGTCACTTCTTTTGGTCAAACAGTGTTGAACAACAAGGTGAAACGGTGCTTGACGATGTTACTAATTGTTCTTAAGAAGGGAGAACAAGCAAAGAAAACCAGCGCCGGTCTGACTTAGCCATCCAAGCTGTTGGGACAAACTCACCAGGGACAGGAATGAAGAAGGGAGAAAAAACAACGGGTTCAGGGTTTGCTGGTAGCACAGCCACCGCTGCTCCTGGTGGCCTGTGACCAAGAATTTTGGTCCAATGATTGTGTTGAGCATGGCTGATGGTTGGCTCAATCCGAGTGGATTGATACCAAAGCATCCATGTTGGGTGATCGCAAGAATGGTTGAGGGAAACTGGTTTAACAAAGCATGGTGATGGCTATCACCATTGTTAAGTGAATCACCATGATGAATGAATCACCATGATTGACACCATTTTTATTTATCATTCATCACCATTGCTCACCACCGATCACCATCATGCATGCTTCGAAATCGCCATAAACCTCGTGGAATATCATATTGCACCAACTGGAATAACCTATAATCACCAGTATTAACCACATTAAGGCACCACGATTCTCAGCTACATGTTCAGTTAATCATCATTATCATCCTCAGCAGCAGCAGCATCATCATGATGGAATCACTATCCCCATTGCTCCTCTCACGTTTGTCCTTCTCAGCTACCAAAACCAGGGCCAACCCTCTGAGATGCAAACAAATCATCATCTCAGAATGCATGGGGAAGCAGTCAATAATGATAGCCATTCTATAGTCACCATTGAGAAGCCCTGGCAAAAAATAGTCACCATTGTTGAGTCCTTACAAGGGTGAATCACTCATTCTTAAGTGGCTGTGGGTCAGTTCACCCTGTACCCTTGGGTCCCCTATCATTAACCAGCTAGTTTTTTCCTATAAAATTGTTATCCCCCATGAAATTGGGGTTGGTTCATATTGACCCATAGCCATATAGTTAGTTGGTATATATCCCCTATAATTGTTAGTTATGATCCCCTATTATTGACCGTTATTAACCAGCCAAACCAGCTATGATTGTTGATCCATATTATTAGCTGGTCACCATTCCTAACCATTAACCATTAATATTAGTGGCTGGCTAACCAGCTAAACCAGCTTGGCCATAAAGCTAGTATCCCTAGTATTGTTGCTTGTTACCCCCTATTCTTAACCATGAACCAGCTATATGGTGGTTTCTCAAAATAGGGGTACCCCCAAATCATCCATTATGAGCCATTTATAGTAATAAACCAACCATTTTTGGGGCTCCCTATTTTAAGAAACCATTATATAACCAGCTGTGGGTCAGTTCACCCCGTACCCCTGGTTCCCCCATCATTCACCATTAGTTTCTCTATAGTTTGTTGGTTGTTAACCACCATGAGTGGTTGGTTAACTGCTTGACCCAGCTCGCCAGCTGCTTCCATTTGCTTCCCCTGTGCCTGGCACCGCTCCCCTGGCGCAGGCCATGAACGGCCCCAGCCGCGAAGTGCCCGCGGGCCGCGGTCCCTTTGTGGCCGGTTTCGGCGCGGGCGCGGCCGGAGACATCTCGCCCAACACGGAGGGCAGCTGGTGCAAGGCGACGGGGGTCATCCGGGTGATGGGGCCATGGGGATGGGGTATGATGGGAAAGGGTGGGGAAAAAGGTGGGATTTGGATGGATCTTAGGCTGCTATGTTTACATATTTTGCTGGGATTGGTGGTGGGATTCTATGTTATCTTGAAATGATTTGTTGCAACATGTATTCAAAACATGATGTCAACAGTTGCTGGATCAGAGGGATGAGGTGTGCAACTGACATCCGATAAGTTTCACTGGTTTATGTTGGGCTGCCATTGATGTTGGACAGCCACCCACCAGAGCAGGGGCTTATTGCCAAGCACACCGAAATCTTCGCAGGGATTTTCAGACTTCAGGTAGCTACATGATGTTATGTTATTTCCCGGTACTTGGATGATTGTCCCACTCAGTCATTAAGTGGTTATTAAGTCGTAATTAAGGGAAAGGGACTCGTCTGTGCACGCGGAAAACGACTCGTCTGTGCACGCGGAAAACGACTCATCTGTGCACGCGGAGCCTTTTGTTGTGGCAGGTGTGGTACTTTTAGTACATGTAGTGGTCCTGCATGTGCTTTCCGCACTGTAAATGGAACATCAGCTGATTGTCAGATGTCTTGCAAGTGTGATTCTGTGTGGCAGGCGTGGTACTTTTAGTACATGTAGTCGTCCTGCGTGTGCTTTCCACAATGCAAACGGAACATCAGCTGATTGTCAGATGTCTTGCAAGTGTGATTCTGTGTGGCAGGTGTGGTACTTTTAGTACATGTAGTGGTCCTGCATGTGCTTTCCGCACTGTAAATGGAACATCAGCTGATTGTCAGATGTCTTGCAAGTGTGATTCTGTGTGGCAGGCGTGGTACTTTGAGTACATGTAGTCGTCCTGCGCCACAATGTAAACGGAACATCAGCTGAGTGGATAAGGAGATGAGCGGAGGCAGCAAACCCATAGAAAGACCTTATGTCTCCTGCCCCCGTCCCCCCCTAACCCCATGTCCCCATGTCCCCTGTCCCCAATGTTAACCCTAAATGGTGAGTGTTGATTTACATTGGTGTGCGCGGACGAGTCTGTGGTGTGCGCGGATGAGTTTTTTTGGTGTGCGCGGATGAGTTTTTTCTGGTATGCGCGGATGAGTTTTTTTGGTGTGCGCAGATGAGTTCCTTTCCGTAATTAAGTGGGCAGTACCCATTTAAATGTCTCGCAGCCATGTCTACAAGCCACTCAGGTAGCTTATAAGCAGAAAATTGTAGCCATGGTTGGTTGCACCCTCTAAGCTGAACTCAACTCTACAACCGCGGTTAGTTAAGTGGGATGATCATCCAAGTACCCTCCGCTCCCAAAAGCATCATTTCCATAGGTTGGTTATAACTTTCGGTTACAACTTATACCTATAACCCATATTTTGACGGGTAAAAAAAAATATCTTTTTTGGGGTTTGGGGGGCCCGTGGTAGTTGTAGTTCAAGTCCACTGCCCTGCGACCTTGGTCAGGTTTCAGGGCAGTCCTGCGAAACGGCACAATCTGCAGCTCGGAACGAGAGCTGGCGTCGCCGACGCAAGTAGCTTCAAGGCACCCTGAAAAGATAGATGATTGGTATTGATTGATGCTTAATGGTGACTGATGGAGGTTATGATGGTTAATGATGATTAATGATGGTGAATAGTGGTGAGTTGATGATCAGTTGTTAGGTAGTTGGTGGTAATCATTGATAATTATTCAATCGTGGAAAATGACGAGCTATGGCTGGTAATGGCCAGTATAGTCACGAATTATGCTTCATAATGGTCTATTTATTGTTAATGACGGTTGCTAATGGTTGATGGTGGTTAATACTTTGCATATGCTGAATCGTCAAGACAGAATCAAATCGGCAGCATGAACAATTAACCATGAGTGTGACTGCCATTGTTTGAGTATGTGGCCACGGCAACCGGCCAGCACTTTGATGTAGGTAGGTTGTGGATAGAATACTGCTGCCAAGGGGACACCTTCTTGTGAGTGGGGTTTCCACATGGTTGCTCCACTGGGTAGGTTGGTCATGTTCCGCCCTGTTTTTACCGCACTTATAACGTTGGGACCATAAGTTGTCAGGGCTGGTACTTGGCACTGGCAGGCTGGCTCACGGCCTGACCAGTTGCTGTGGGCCTGTTGTGCATCGCATTGGTTTGATGATGTCCGGGCAGTAGCAAGTTGCCCCCATCGATGTCTCTAAGATTTACGAAGAAACCATCGCTTCAACCTTTCAAGCAATTTCTACTTGGTGGTTTCAAACATTTTTTATTTTCCCTAGCAATTATTAACAACTGGTTGGTTGACTAATATTTTTCACAGGGGTCGTTCAACCACCAACCAGATTTGGCTCTTGTACATACGAGGTCCTCGGCCTTAAAGGCGCTTTCCTATCGTTGGTTGCCAGTGTCCCCTTTACAGGTCCGGTCGATTCATTCAGATCCTGATGGGTAGTGCCATCAATGATACAACAATGGTTCAATGGTTGCTACGGATCATTGCTGATAGTTAACAACTGACCCTTATTCTTGATGATTAGTTATCGAGACTAGCTATACCTACTATTGTTTCATCACACTTCATGCTGTAGATACCGGGACTAGCTACATATAACAACACCATTGTTTCATCATAGATTTCTCTCAACGAGAAGGCTTAACCCAACACATTGTAAACCCACTATTAACCATTAGAATCATTGATAACCCACAATTAATCAACCATCAATGATCATTATCAATCCACCATACCTTTTGGACCATCCCCCGCTGGTGAGTCGTTGGCCCCCAGGGGTTGGTCCTGCCATGTCATGCACCCAGGTGTGCTACGACCACATGGGTCAGCCCAAGAACTCGGAGTGCCTCGCTTGGGGCCCTGCGGGTGGAAACATCTTGGAGTCCACGCGGATCATCGGCGAGAGGCAATACCTGGCGGCCAGGCGAGGGCGAGGGGGCCAGGGCTGTGGCAGCTGGGAAGGGTTGGGAAGGGTTGGTGCTTGGATGGTGGTGAGTGATGGTTAGTTGATGGTGGTTGGGATGGAGATCTACGGAACTCCCAGGAGGACTCGAAACAAATGCTAGGTCAGTCGTAGGGGTTGATATTTCTGCCAAAATGGCATTCCCAACTCCAGTGGTTTTATATCCACTCACTACTGTAACCACGAGGGTTAGTAACACCTACCCCCATGGGTAGTGAGTGATGGTGAATGCTTGTGATGCTTCAGTGCTGGGAGGCACATCTTCGACAACGCGAAGACGCCCATCGGACATGGCGTTGATTATCGCATCCGTTGCGTGGCGACCGGAACCTCCTCAGGTCACTGGGGGAAGTGCCGGTGGTGTCACGGTGTCACTGTGCAGGGAGCCAGGGATACCCCACATGTCCTTTAAAGGGGTTTCAAAGGATAGCTCGGGAGCCTATATGGGTATGGGTCAATATTAACCAACCAAAAATGGGGGATGATAACCAATAATCATAAGGAAAACAATGGTTAATGATAGGGGAACCAGGGGTACGGGGTTTTGACCCACTGCCATATATCATTTGATTCTCTATCGGTTTAAAAATGATTTGATTCATTTCCGTGCAGTTTTCAACTTACCAGCACTCCCAGATTTGCTGCCATGATTCCCATTGACCAACATCACAAATGGCACCAACGGCTATGCAAATCATCGATGGTCCTGGGGCCGTTCCTCCAAATTCTCGGGTCTTCACCAAGCTTCGCAAACGACATGGCAGGGCCTGTCCTGGCTGAGTCGGCCCCCGAGGTTACGTGGATATGACGCAGTACTCCTTCAGATACGAGGCACAGCTGGCAGCCAGCGGCGTCAACCGAGGGTTAACAAGCTGGTGAATGGTGAGTGACAGATATAAATGATGGTTAATGATAACTATTAACAACAAAAGTCAATAATATCTATTAGCAACAATAACTAATAGGGAACATATGAACATACCACATGCTATAGATCAAGATTAACCTCGGTTCGAGCCTTTTCCAAACATTTCAGGGATGACCACACAACAGCATTACACCACCACTTGCTGCGCCCCCTTGTGACCACGGCAAGCCGGGCAAGCTACTCCGTGGGCCATGGCGCATCATGCACTTTTCCCCACCCTTCCAGTTACCTTTATAATTGGTGACCAGCTCCAAACAAACAATGGTAGAAACCAGTTGTTTACCTCCTATAGTGGCTGGGAAGAATCGTTGTCCAAATGGTGATCGCAACATGAACTAACGGGAGTTGTGAGTTAACTTTTGCACAACATGTTCGTGAACATAGCAGCCTTCTCATGTCTTTTCAACGTTGAATGCGCGCATGAATCAATAAGTCATCTATAGTTCCTTGCATGCTGTATGCGTACGTCTGTGTGTGTGTGCGCTGACATGTGTACATGTGTTTGCGTTCATTATCAAAGGATATTAAAGGGTTACTATTGAACAATAATTGGTTACTATCAAGGGTTGCTAACCATATTCACTCATTATCACAGGAATGATGATAATCAAATTGGATATATTCATTTTTATTATTCATTACATGTGCTCGGAGTTGCCCTAGTTTTTTCTCAACGAAAAGCTGATTAGGGGCCCACCTTGTACTAGTGACTGTAATCATTGCCAATCAATCCTTCGGTGAACGATCGCCAGGATGGACGCCCTGGCCGCACCTGCCCTCCTGCCATGAGCGTCACCTTTGCTGCCGGCACCACGGATGGGCCTAGCAATGTGGATGACTTTGGACAGATCCTTGGGGCGTTCGATGTTGGTCATGATCCACGGATGTCGATGTTGCCAGCCAATAGTCAACCATCATGATGGTTGTCTCAATATTGTGGGTTGGTGATTGGCTAGTGATGTCATTTACCATCAACTGGCCATGATATTCGTAATCATGGTTAGTGATTGACCAATAATGGAAGATCTAGGCTCGTATTCAACCCCCGCATATTTGATGGTAAATCAGCAGCTAGTCATGCTGATCGTATAGATTTGCCATGATACTTTAATGGGAGTTGATTTGGTATGCACGGCTTAGTATTGGTGTGTAAGGGATTTTTTTTATTGACAAGTGCTTAAAAGCTGTGGGGCTCAACCTTCCAGAGGTAGGCTCGCGCTTCCAAGCCCCGTGTGTTCTACTCATGGCGCATTTTGAGGAGAAGATGTCGCCCGATGCACTCGTTTGCATTAGGGCGACTATCACCGAGGTGAAATCTGGTTGGGAGGGATGCGCAGTCCTTCGTTCCATGAAAGGATGGTTGGTACATTTTCCTGATGATCTTGATCATGTTTCGGGTGATGGCAACATGTTCACTCTCTACAACTATGTGGTTCAGGCGGTAGAGGGCCGCAGTGTCTTGCTGTCAAAGACTCCATGGTCTTTCATCATGGGACATGTTGGTGCTCCAGACTACCATAGTGCCATTGAGGTGTGCTGTGGACTGGGTGGTCTGTCAACTGGTGCTGAATGGGCTGGCGTGAGGGTTTTGACAGCCTTGGATATCTCAAAGTACGCGGTTGAGCACTTCAATCTCAATCATGAAGCCAAAGCTCTTCATGGTGACTTGCACAATACCGACCATGTCATGCATCTCGCCGAACAAATCCAAAGACATTCGGTAGGCTTGCTGATGGGATTCCCTTGTCCTCCTTTCTCTTCGATGGGTGATGGCAAGGGTTTTGGGGACAGTCGAGCTTGGACTTTTGTTGCCGGTTTGGATTGTGCTTACCTCCTCAATTCTGCTTTCATTGTCTTGGAATGTACTCCTCATGTGGAATCTTTCCAGGGTCTGGTGGACTTTCTTTCCAGTTTTTCCTCTGTCATGGGATTCTCTTGGAAATCACAGATCTTGCGCCTACACCGTGCTTGGCCAGTTCGTCGTACCAGGTGGTGGTGTGTCATGGCCCCTGCTGCTCTCATGCACCACCTTTGTTTGGAGGACCTCCCAGTCACAGACTGTTTGGCTTGCGTTGGTGATCTCTTCCCTGAATGGCCTTTGTGGTCGGTTGAAGATGAGTTGCTGCTGTCTTGTTTGAGTGACGAGAAGGCATTTCTTGAGAACTTTGCTTCACTGGCGGAGTTGATGCTTGACCTTGGTGGTATCTGCCCTACGCTCTTGCACAGTCTTGGTCATTTGAACCGTGCGTGTCCTTGTGGTTGCCGGGCCCAAGGACTCTCCTGTGACCGTCTTGCTCGTGATGGCGTCACCACTGTCTTGCTCAAGTGTCATCACTCAGATGAGTTGCGTTACCCGCATGCCAAGGAGGCTGGGTTCCTTTGTACCCTTCCTCCTGGCTTTCTTTTCTTGGATCCCAGGGCCTCACTTCCACTGGTTGGACAAACAGCTGCTCCCTTGCAGGCTCATTGGATTGTCACTTTGCTTCAGCGTGCCATTCATTGTGCTCTTCCAGACCAGATGCATGAGCCCAACCAGTTTGTTGAACATCGCAAGCGTGTGCGTGCCTTGTTGTCACTGGGACGTAACTTGTGGATTCAACCCTCTATCACTGTCAAGCATATAGTGACTTTCCAGTTTGGCGACTCCTGTGCCTTGGCCATTGAGGTCCCGGAGCTTCTTACGGTCGATGACTTCATCCAGGTTCAGTTGAAGTCCAATGCGTGGTCACCTCAGTTGACTCTCTTCCTGGAGGGAGAACTTGTCCCGTTTGGTGCCTTCCTGTTCCCACGCACTTATCGGTTGGTGGAAGTTGGTCCGTCGGTCTGTGCGGCACTCTCCTTGCGTTCCGGTTCCTTTGTCTTTTCCTTTCGTGGATGGACTTGGTTTGGATGCCTTTCGCAACGCACGACTTTGGCCATGGTGCTTGGGCCTCTTGGGTTTCCTTCCACTGTTCCTGCTGTCCTGCATGCTGGTGGTGGGCGTTTCTCCATGCATGACTTGCTTCCACCCACTCCCGTTGGGCAGCTCTGCATCGACCACTTCCATGGTGCTGGGACTGACCCCCTGTGTGGACTTTCCAACTCAACAATGGACTCTGAGGCTGCTTTGCTTTTGGACTCGGTGCATCTCCCCTCTGCGTTTTGCTTTCTCTCTCCCACCGATTTCTCTTGTGCCTTGGATCTCTCAGCTGACCGTGGATTTGATGAAGTGGTCTCACTCATTCCGGTTTCTGCTTCCAAGCTCTTTGGGATTTTCTGTTGGCAGGATCACTGGGCTGCTATTTCTTTCGACAAGATTGCTGGCGTAGCCACTTACTACGATGGGTTTTCTGGGCATGCTGCTGCGGTGCGTGACTTGTTTAGGTCCATCTCAATTCATTGGAATCAGCCCCTCTATGTGATCAAGAGGCACTCGCTTGTTCAACAGCATGACGGCTCTCATTGTGGTGCCATAGCCCTTGTGAATCTAGGTGCTTTCCTTGGACTTTGGAACACTTTTGAAGAAGCAACTGCCATCGCATGGCATACCAGGATCAGTGATGACATGATGGACTTTTTCCTTCCTGCACAGTTTCGTGGTCGGGGTGCGGCTGACCACACACGTGCACATGATCTCCTGGTTCAAGAGTTGCCCAAGCATGGTGTCCCCGACAAAATTGCATCCAGCCGAGCAGCACTTGCGATCAAGAAACTGGGGATAGCTCCCATCCTTCGTGCCTTCGAGTCGAAAAATGTCTGGATGGCTCTTAAGGCACTGGGTAGTTCGATGGAAAGGCCTTTCCAATGGGTTCAGCACTCCGAGCTTGAACAACACATCAAAGATAAAGCGCACAACAAGCGTGCTCCGATGACCAAGCCAGTCAAAAAGGTGCAAGCCAAAAGTCGACAAGTGCACCTGGAACCAGACCAAGTTACTGTTGCCCCCGAAGCATTTTGTGACCCTGCTGGTGATCCGGTAGCAGGGCTTCCCTTTGCAGAGTTTTGCTCCACAGCCCGTGGAGTAGTTGTTGCATCCGTTGACCAAGCTGCCCGTTTCCTTGATGATGATAAGGTAGTTTCCATCGATGCTCTTGCCCTTGTCACACTCACTGAGGTGCGCATTCCCACTCAAAGCAAGTTGACCGCAGAAACAGTGGTATGGCCAGGCATTCTGGTTAATTCCAATGAGCCTTTGCTGATCAGAGGCACCCTCATTCAGTTGGGGGATGAGCGTGTTGCCCTGAAGCTTGAGGAAGGTACTCAGACATCAGTCGAAACTGACCTGCTTCGGCTGTTTGTGTACCGAGACCAATGGACTCAGTCATGGGACATGTTGACTAGTGGCCCCCTGAAAACTCTGATTGGCCACTTTGAACCGCTGCAGTACTGCCCTCGCAATGGATGTGCTTCTTCTTGCAAGAAATTTCATGCAGCTGTGGAGGAATCAGGTATCAATCTGGTAGTGTTGGACGCCTTTGCATGGAAGTGGATGGACGAGGCGGGGAAACCGGCCACAGCCACCAAGGCCTCTACCTTTTCGATCATGGTACGGGTGCCACGTTCAGGCACCAAAGCTCTATTGGGGCTTTCAGGTACTGATGGTTTCTATGTTGAGCTCCGCACAGACCCAGGTGACAACCCTTCGCATGCGGTGATTTGGGTCAAATCAGATTTCAACGACGCCAAGCATAAACTGCATTCGATTCCGGCTGCGCTGCACATTGTGCGCTTTCACAGCAAGTATGGCCTGCGTTGTGCCAAGAAAGATGAGGAGGCGCTGCACAAGGCGCTTTTTCCTGACAGAGCCTTTGTTGACTGCGGCACAGGACTGCACTATGAGATGGGACCATGGCCTCATGGAGCGACCAAGCTCTCCATCATTGAGTTTCTTCAGAACTTCAAATGGCCATCCAAACCACTGAAACCCGTCAGAGGTGGACATCATGGACGATACTGGTTGATCGGTTCCTCGGAGGAGCCACCGACCATGTTTGCTGAGTATGCTGGACAGTTTCTCACCATCACAAAGGTCAAAGAGACAACAGCAGTGAAGCCAGCCCCGCCAGTCGTTGCATCGATGAAGACACTGCATCGACTCGCACACCCTGCGGTGCTGATCCTTGGCAGCAAAATTCGCAGACAGACCCATGGAATGTAGCCAGGCCGCAGCCAGCTGCCTCGGCTGCGGCCCCCGCCGCCGGCCAAGATCACTGAGATGGAAGAACGAATTGCCACCAAGCTTGCTGACCAACTGCAAGAGCAAGTCAAGACCATCCAAGATGACCCCATGGATGGTGTTTCTTCCCGTTTTGAGCAACTTGAAAGTGGCATGGTTGAGCTTCGGGCACAGCAGACAAAATTCACTAGCTGGTGCCACGACGCAGCAGACAAGATGACCTTGCTTACTCAAAGAGTCTCCCAACAGGAGAACACCCTCAGTTCCATGTCGCAACAGGTCTCTGCCAACACAGCCCAGACCTCCAATCTTGAACAATCAGTGAGAGGCATGGAGCATTCGATGAAAGGACTGACAAATCAGCTATGGCATGACATCGAATCCGCCATGTCCAAACAGACAGAACACCTGGAAAAGATGTTCAACAAGAAGACACGCACAGAGTGACTATCCAGGCAGCCCTGCTCTTTGGGCTGGGTGAGCCGACTGTTGTTTTTCATGTTTTGTTTTCTCATTCGAATCGGGGAAGCCTGTAACCCTGGGCCGGTTGACTGTGCCCTGGGCGTTGCCAATCCCTCAGGACTCCGAGGCAAGACCCTTTCGGTTTTGGACTTACCCTATGGACTTTGGAATTTCTCAGAAACTCAGTGTACTGACTTGGGGTTTCGGTCGGTTGCTGGTGAACTGCGTGCGTTCCAACAGCCTCGTCGTAACCTGAGAATTGAGCATGGCTGTTTTGCCCCCCCTCGTGCTGGTTCAGTTTCTGCGGGCAGCTGGACAGGTGTTGCCCAATGTTCTGACTTTCCTTTGCGTCGTCTTTGTATCCCTTGGCGTGGTCATGAATGGGACTCTGGCCGTACACTGGTTTCCTCGTTCCAGATTGGATCTCAGTGTGTGATTGGTGCTGTGGTTTATGCCCCACCTCTTGGTCCTACTTATCCCAACGCATCGATGTTGACTGCTGAATTGTTGGCCACTCTCACGGAGGAGATAGTCCTTGGACAGACAGGACCCCGTTTCATTGCAGGTGACTTTAACACCTCCTCACAAGGCCAAGCTGCTTTCATGCACTGGAGATCATTGGGTTGGAGTGAGTGTCAGGAGATTGCACTTGCTCGTTTTGACCGACAGCCCACTCCTACTTGTAAGAACTCCACCTCTCCGGATCAAATCTGGTTGAGTCCGGAGCTCCAGAGGTGGATGACAGGTGTTCAATGTCATGATGACATCTTTGCAGACCACGCAGTCTTGTACACTCAACTTACGGTCCCCACTGACCTTGGTTGGCAGCATACGTGGTTTCAACCGGCAGCTTTACCGTGGGACTCTGTTGATCCTGCGACTCTTTCTTTTGAGGACCAATGCCCACACCAATGGGACAATGCCAATCTCACTCATTCTTTCAAGGTGTGGTCTGAGCAAGCTGAAGGTGAGCTCATCAGCAAGGTGGCCCCCACCCTGTGTCACAAGCGTTCCATGACTGGACGTGGTGCCACCACTCGTGTCACCAAGCGCCCCAACCTTTTGGTCCCCATTGCTCCTGGAAGGTGCGGTGACGTCACCCCACGCTCTTCGCTGTTGGGACGTCTTGTCCACCAGTGGTTTCGCCAATTGAGGCGATTGCAGGCTTACTCCAGAAGGGCCCAATCCTCTTCTTCCGCTCCAGCCCTTCAAGTGGACCAGCTCAACACTTGGCGTTCGATTCTGTCCGCTCCCGGATTTCTTCCTTCTTTTCAGAGTTGGTGGTCCCAGCGTTCGGTGCGTCTGCATGGCTCCCCTGAACAGTTCCCCAGGTACCCCCCAACGGCTGCTGTTTCCAAACAGCTCTTCATGGACTTTGAGGCAAACTTTCGAGCCCTTGAGCGATGGCATCTTGCTCAACGGACTAAGGTGCTTCATGCCAAGCACCAACATCACAACCAGATCTTGTACAAGCAATTGAGAGCTCAGAAGGCGGGATCTGTTTCCCATCTTCGGAAATCCATGGACTTCACGATTGCCATTGTTCATTCTGCCGACCAAGTGGAATTGGATCGTCCTGTCCCTTCCCTCCCGGCTTGCCAATGGACTTTGAATGGCTCCACTGTTGATGTCAAGATTTCAGAGGACCCGTCGGTTGTTGCGGTGGACTCAGATCAGTTGTTGCTGGTTGGTCAGGTTCTCCATGCTTCCTGTACTCTCACTGACTTTGAGGATCTTGAATCGGAGCTACATGCTCTCTGGAACCCGCTTTGGATGCGACATGCTGGGGTTGCGAACTCTCATTGGGATCGCATCATTGCATTTGGCCGTGCCTACCTTACTCCTGGTGCTTGTGCTGGACCGGTTTGGACTGCTGGTCACTTTCGACAGGTCATTCGTTCCTACAAGCGGCGTGCTACTCGTGGTCCTGATGCTTGGGATCGTCTTGACCTTTTGGCCCTCTCTGATGTGCGGTTGGCTGACCTATGCAATTTGTTTGTTCAGGTGGAAAGCAACGTGCAATGGCCTGTCCAGCTCACCACAGGCTTTGTTTGTCCTGTTGCCAAATGTGCTGACCCAGACTTGGCCACGCACTACAGACCGATAGTGCTTATCAGCTTGCTGTACCGGCTCTGGGCGAGCTCTTCATCCAAACATTTCCTTCCTTTTCTGTGTCAAAGGATTGCTCCTCACATCTTTGGATACGTTCAGGGGAGAAGAGCTTCAGACATGTGGGGTTTGGTGCAGCTCAGTCTAGAAGTTTCCAGACTCTCATCTCAGCCCTTGACAGGTTTCTGCGCTGACTTGGTCAAATGCTTCAATCTCTTGGCTCGGTTCCCTCTCTTTGAGCTTTTGGAATTCCTTGGACTTTCTTCTGGTACTGTCACTGCTTGGAAGAATGCGTTGGGCTCCTTGGAGCGACGTTTTCGGCTCTTACATGACGTTGGTCCGGCACATCTCTCGGCTACCGGTTTTCCGGAAGGAGACCCGTTGAGCTGTGTTGCTATGTTGTGTTTCAATTCCATCTTTGACCAGTACATCAAGCAGTTCGCTCCCGGCTGTGTTGGACTTGCCTTCGTGGACAACTTGCAAATCCTGTCGGACCTTGCTGGTTCCCTTCAACCTGGGATCCTTGTTATGCAAACCTTCCTGGATGCTTGGGATCTGATGCTTGACCCGAAGAGTTACACATGGTCCACTGATTCCAAACAACGTGGCATCTTGCGTGCTTTTGGGCATACTGTTTTGTTGAACAGTAAAGACCTGGGGTCACAAATGCACTATGCTGGTGTGACATCCCGTAAGGTGTTGAGTCAACGCCTGGCTGCTGTCTCTCACTACTGGGGTCTGCTTCGTGCTTCATCCGCGCATGCTTGGTTCAAGATCCAAGCCATCCGTGCAGCTGCTTGGCCTAAGGTCCTTCATGGTTGTGAATCGGCTTGGATCTCTCAATCCACCATGGATTCACTCCGCAGCAAATGCATGCAGGCACTCAAATGGGACAGAGCCGGTGCCAACCCGGTGGTGCGCTGGGCCTTGATGCTGCCTCTTGGTTATGACCCGTCCTTCGTCCAGGTCTGGTCAGTGCTTTCTTCTTTCTGGAGGCTGTGCCGTTTGTTTCCCTATGTGCGAGAGGTTTGGTGTTCCTTTGGTTACCTTGTTTCCTCTCCACAGGGCATTTTGCATTCGGTGCATTCTGCACTTAACCTGCTGTCGTGGACTTTGGATGACCAGTGGAACCTCTATGTCTCTCACTTCGTTCTGG
Organism: Symbiodinium kawagutii; assembly: GCA_009767595.1. Taxonomy (NCBI): domain Eukaryota; class Dinophyceae; order Suessiales; family Symbiodiniaceae; genus Symbiodinium; species Symbiodinium kawagutii. The sequence continues at coordinate 180,270 of VSDK01005763.1, forward strand.
ATTGGCTCACTCTTTCGTTGGAATCCTTGCGTATCTTGGTGGGTCACTGCTGGCAGCAGCACATGGCTTCGTGTCTTCCCTCTCGTTTGGATTTTCACTCCTTGGACTCTCTCGATGTTACCGTCTCCTTCTCTTCCTTCAAGGCGGGGAACCAAGCAGACTGTGAACTGGTTGCGACAATTCAAGACGGAACCTTCTTTGTCAATAAGATGAAAGCCAAGTGGGATTCATCCAAACAGGCCGACTGCCCAAGATGCAATGTGCCGGACACTTTGAGACATCGCTGTCTTGAATGTCCCCTTTATGCTGCGGTTCGTGAAGGCTTCCCTTCGCAGGTAGCCAACTGGGATCAGCAATCCCGTGCTTTCACAGAACATGGATTGGTTCCGGCTAATCCGTTTTTGCTGGAACATTGGCGATTCCTTTTGGAACTTGATGATTGCCAAGAACAATTTCACTTTCAACCTACTGCTGGTGGTCACTATGAACTGTTCACAGATGGAACTTGCAGTCACCCGCAATCCAAGTTGAAACGATTGGCGGCCTGGGCTGTCATTGGAATGGATGATAACAGGATCATTTCCCGTGGTCCGGTCCAGGGCCTCATCCAGTCCATCGATGTTGCGGAACTCACAGCGGTTTGCTCAGCAATGCGCTGGGCTTTGAAGTATGCGGTATCGATCTGTGTGCACTCAGACTCACAATATGTCGTGGATGGATTGAGCTTCCTTCGCCTCCAGAACTTTGTACCCAAGCATTGGAAACATCAATCGATCTGGCTGTCTCTGCATGAGGTAATGCAGCAGCTGGAAATGGGGCAGTGGTGGGCCCACAAGGTCTACTCACACGCTGACATCTCCACTGCGAGTACAAGCCTGGAGGAGTGGTGGATCTCTGGAAACGACAAGGCTGACAAAGCAGCTCTTGCTGCTAATGAGGACAGATCTGCAGACTTCTGGCGCAACTCTATGAGCAGATGTGCGCCTACCACGATGAGAAATCACAAGATGTAGCTTCGCAGTTGCAATTTTTGGTTCAGATCGCTCACCACGATTTCCGTTTTGGAGCGCCTGAACAATTCGATGTTGAGAATCTCAGTGTTGGTAGTCTCTGTGTTCAATGGTTTCCCAATGATTTGGTTTTCTTTTCTCAGTTTGAACCACAGGCTGTTCCAGACTTGCCCTTTTTGGAAGGCAGTTTGTTTCCTGCACAGTTTTTGAAACAACTGCTTCAGATGCTCCTTGCACTTGACCTTACTGCAGAACGAGCACGATATGTTACGGGCATTGAACTTTTGGCCGTCTTTTTGAAAGTGGAAAACCACCCTTTGCCTTTTCCTCGATCCACACAGGGATCTACTCACTTTGAGTATTTGCAGGATATCAGAGCTGGTGGATTGATTAGACAGACTTTTGCTGGTTCCCTCACTACTGTTTGGCAAGCCATCGACCAGATCTGTACTGCTGCTGGCGCACAGTTTACTTGTCAGCCTTCAACTCGAGCCGATTTGGGACTGATCACTCCCCAGAAGTCGTTGTTCATTGGTTGGCCTATGGAAGTTGAGAGGGTTGTTTCTGGTATTGTTCTTGATTGGTTCTCTCATCGGCCTCACAGGCGTGCCTGCGACCTCGCACGTCCTGTCGTTTGAGATCCAAAGTGATCTCTGTTTGAGAGTCATGGCCGTGTATCTACACCGCCATGGCTTGCGTTGCACCGCGGCGCAGGGTGGGAATAAAAATATTGACAAGTGCTTAATACATGAATCAATATGTGCAGATATGTTGCAGGAAGGATTCGAATCCAGGGATGATGATTGCCCGCCGTACTCAGGGGTTGAGAGCCCAGATACCAGCAGATACCCCTCGAAACCATTGGCTATATAGTTGGCAGTTGCTGGCTGATGAGGCTGGTGCTAATTGTTGCAAGAGGCAGTAACAGGGATACACAGCCGTAGAGATGCTCACACATAGGCCTATGACACAAACATGTACACACAGAGGCATACGCAAGCCTTCTTCTGTTTTTCCTCATTGTACCATACACATATATAGACGCGGATGTTTACGAATTCATTTTGCAAATTGTAGAAATAAGTGCAATATCATACACAATATCTCAGTGTGTAAGTGCGCTCTTTGTGGTGCATATATAAATATATATATATATGTCAGATATATTTCCACATGCGCATGCACATACTGATGCATCAACCGGCACACTCTGGTACCAATGTGTGCACTTTTTCCATGGTGCATGTAGAATATGCATATACAGACATGAATGTATGCATGAGTCCGCGCATCAGTGCACAAAGTATGTATGAAAATAAGGCCCATGGCGTGCGTACGGTACATAGAACCAAAACCCACCCATCCGATACGCAAAAATCACGGACAGCCGTGCAGACATACACGGCTACGGACTGTGATAGCAAATGCTGCCTGTAGTCCAAACTTATTGCAGATCAATCATCATGATCTTTGGTGCAGCCAAGAAGGAAATAAGGAAGGCGACAACACTTGAGCAGATGCACGATTGGGTGAACAGCATAGCCATGATTCAAACAGTTTAATCCGTATTTGAAACATGTGTGGACTTTTCGCTAGCATGTTTTGCAATGCGCGTCCAATTTTTAAGACCACAATCAGGAATTGTAAGTAATTGACATGCTGCAAGTGAGCATGAGTAAACATGCATGCCTCCATGCCGCGCACACATAAATCTACACATGAATGTGCCCGCATGGGTTTCATCCGTTCCGCGTCGAGCCTTGGGGTCCAACCGCATCAGCTCAGCACAACCGTGGGGCTGAGGAACATGACTCCCAGGAACGGCTTCTTGCGTTTCTTGGGACATCTGATCTCTTTGCCGCCAGAGGAAGCCAAGAGGCCCTGGTGGTGGTGGTGGTGGTGGTAGTTTGGAGCTGCTTGGAGCGGGTCGGGGTATCCTGCCCTAGCCCTTTGAAAGGGAGCCAGGCCAGGAGCGGCCCCCAGGAGTGCTCGTTCACCAAATGGTAGTCACTGTTGATTGGATTTTTCCAGTGGGAATTCCTGACGAGTCGGGGATATCTATGTTCGCTCGCGGTAGGTGATTAACTTTGGGTGACTTGAGGTGGCACCCCCTAAGATGGTCCACTATATCCTCACTTTCCTAAAAAGTGATGACACCAAGAGGGGTTTGCCATTAATGGTAGGCAAGCAAAGTGAGGTTGCCAATTGCGTCACTTAAGGCAATTCAATGCCATTGAAGTTTATGCCTGCTCGTTTTCTCATCGAAGTGATCATTTACCCCTGGTTCCCCTATCATTTACCATTGTTTCCCTTATTATTGTTGGTTATTATCCCCATTGTTGGTTGGTTAACTGCTTGACCCATAGCCATTTTGAGACGCATTTTGGGTTGAAACATGCAGCCACGCTTCAGGTTTTGGAACCAATGGAGCTCGCAACAACCGCAGCAGCCCCTGTCGCAGGTGCCACGCGCCCAAAGACATCTTGTTGTACACAGGCCGCATGAAGACGCCGTATGCCTACATGCGACTGGGATGAATGTCATCCTGCTGGTAGTAGTGGCTGGTGATGGTTGATGACTAGTGGATACTAGTGATATGTGCAGATTAGTGCTTGATCAATGTCTGATTATTTGTAAAATAATGGCTCATGCACGTGCCAGCCATTGCTCCCAAAAACACGTTCTTCAACTCGAGTTGCGCCTCTCAGCCTCCTCCAAGAGGACACCACCAAGAATCAAACGACAAGATCTCAGACAAGGATAGCAACGCTGATTGTATTGGCATGAGTTCAGTCTCAGTATCATTTCTCGCTCATGGCATTTTGTGGCCAATCATATCGCCATTGATGTTTTTGGGTTCGAAGGGGTGGAAACAGTCACGAAACCACCATGGGTCTTTCAATCGCTGCATCCAGCACAGCCACCACGGTTTCCATCAAGAATCATCAAATTAAGCATGACTTTTTAAACCATCATTAATTACATCAAGGATGATCAATGATCAAATTCAGTTGGAGCAACGGCTGTTTTTACTTGTTTACTTGTGTTTGGTTCTTTGGGGGTTTCCAACTCAATTTTCCAATCATCAAACTACATCAATGATCATCAAAGTCACCATGCCTTGTGACTGTTCAACCATTATCAATCACCAATCACGACTGAACCACCACTGAACCATGGCACCTCGCGCCACAGCCGCGCCACCCGGAAAATCCAACAAGGTGCAGGGCCGTTCGCCTGCAGAGATCTGAGGCCTTCCCGGATGGCCTTCCAGCTGATGCGCCTGGGGAACTTGATCATTGCTGGCGTGCCAGGTCAAAGGGGGGTGGAAGGGCAGGCTGCATGGAAGTGACGTTGGCAGCCAAGGTTTGGTGGTTTTATGATTGTTGTATTCTTTGGTGGTTGTTTGGATTTTTTTGTTCTGCGGTTGATGTTCTTGGTTTAAATTGGGTTATTTATGTTTATGTGTTTTTTTGTACGGTGATTAGGGCTACGGACAACCAGTGAAGCTTCCAATGGTGGTTTATTACAGTAGGTCGTTTGTTACGAAGTTTATTCGGTTTTGCTATGGGGGAGGCTTTGAAACGAAGCAACCAACAGAAAAACAAACAATATGCGACCAGGTAATATACCAGCAATAACATGCAAGATCATACCATGAGTGTCAGAAGACTTTCGGTTGTAAGGCACGATATGATGAGATCAGTGATTGTCGGTCGGGTGTTGTGACCAGCAGGTAAGGGGATAGCAATGGATTCAACCAACGGTAGGACGGCAGGGAACAATATGTTCTCATTGACAACTATAGACCAACCAAGTTACCAATAATATTTGGTGGTATGGAGGGGTGATCACCATGGACGGTTCATAGCTGGGGCATCGATGCATCGCTGCTGGGGCTTTCCCAAAGCTGCTGCCGCGCCAGGTGAATTCACCACCATGGCAGGGAGACGCACAGCCAAAGTCATCAAGAAAGCCTTGCTGGACAAAGGACCTGAACGCGGGTGCAAGGTTTCACAACGGGTTGGTTGATGGGAAAATCTATGCAGGAAACCCGGCTGTTTTTTCCACCAATCGTAAGGTGTTCCTGTGGGTTTTCCCATGTTTGCTGGAAGGTTCGGCGGAGCTTTTGCATGGGAGGCAGTGCAAATAGAACAGAAATCATGAGAGATCCAGATTGATAACCCACTTTTTTCCAAGGTGAATCAGCTGCATTTTGGAGGAACAGATGATTCTTGATTTTCCACCGGGGATGATCATCTATTTGACGAGCATATTTGTGAGCTACAACCAGCAACCAGACAAAGCTAAGGGTTCCCTGGTTACGAAAGAGGTAACTGGAAGGGCAGGGCTCAGTAGGGCCTAGTTCACCCCAGTAGCAGCTGGATTTCTGAAAGTTCACCACCCATCAGCCGCCACTCCAGGAGTTGTGAGCCCTGATGCCCGCGTGGTGATCAACAACTGTGCCAGTGGATATGCAGCACGGCAGCATGGTCCTGTTGCCAGGTATTGGGTCATGGTTGGTTAATGGTTGCTTAGTAGTGATGGTTGCGGATGGTCAACAATGATGGATCACAATGACGATTGATTGATAGTAATTGTTGATAGCCGTAACAATAGTTGGTTAGTCGTTAGTAGTCATGGTTGATACTACTAGTTGATAAATGATGAATGGTTGAAAATCTTCAATACTGGTTGATCATGGTAAGTATGCAAACAATAGTCTAAGTTGATAAATGATGCATGGTCAATACTGGTTGATCATGGTCAATCCTTACAGTTGGGCAACCATGCTGGCATTTCAAATGCAGGTCGCTGCGGCCCATTGCTCAACTAACGCATTCCCACAGTTGGACGGTCCGTAACTGGTCGTGGCGGGCGACGTGAACAACGGCACAGAGATGTAAGGGGTATTGACCCAGATTTTGTTGACCAACGATTCACAACCATTCTCGAAATGAATCAACTACTGGGTTTTAAGCAAACATCAAAAAGCATTGTCAGCATTTACCAGATATCAACCAACCAGTTCTCAACGCATTTACCAACCATTCTCAACACTGGCAGCTATTGATCATTATCGACCAACAATTGGACAGCCCGCCACAGACATTGAAAACATTCTCCCACTACCAACATCTGCTAACCATCATGCACCATGCTCGCATCATCGAAACATATGTATACATATGTGATACCTACAGCCGCAACACATGCCACATCTTTGCAGCGCCAAGTCGCTTGGACTGCGTGGGGTTTTGTCGGTGTCTAAAAGTTTGGGCCGCGGAATCCAGATGAACCTGCTGTGTTTTCACAGGTGTACTGCTATAAGCCATTGCTGGTTGGCGTTGAGCGGACGCAACTTGTTGGTTCCTTTCCTGTAGGTCTAATCGGAAATGATACCCGACACGGGGTGTTACATGTTGTTACATTGCCCGGTAAGGATCGTAACAAGCTTGTTTCCACAGTTGACGTCAGATCACATGTCAGATCTACCTTCATCTAGGGAAAAAACGTTTTGACTTGGACGAGATATCCACGAGAAACACCCTGCTATCGTCATTTTCTGGAGGATGTCCAGCCATGTGCCCACCATGTGCCCATCATGTGCCCACCACGTGCTCCACTCCCATGGTGCCCAGCGGATCCCAGGCCGGCTACGTGACCACCATCGAGGAGTACCAGCACCAGCGCTACGAGGGCGGCTCCACGGCCTACGGTCCTCACACCCACGGAGCCATGACGAACATCCTCCGAGAGATGGCTGAGGTGCCGCCAGGGGCGCAGCCCCAGGGCTCTAGCTGCTGAGCTCCGGTGAGCCTTGGGGATCGGACACAGCGAAATCCGTGGGTCCCGGATGATGTTTCTGGGTTGGTTGCGAGTTGGGTTTTGGCAAGTTGGGTTCAACTTGATACACTTGATGTGTTTGTTGTGGCTCTCTTCGCGTTCCGTGCTTTGAAGCCACCAATTGCAGCCACCAATTCCTGC
>VSDK01005763.1:187307-237962 GCA_009767595.1 Symbiodinium kawagutii
CTGCTGTTGGAATCTTGCGTTTTCATCCGTAGGTTCCCTTGATGACAGGATGTGGCCGTCGCTTATTCAACTGGGCCCACCGGTGACCCCACGGGTCCGGTCGCCGCGTCAGGAGATGGCGGAGGGCAAGGTCTATCGCTGGCCAGGCGCACAGCCCAGCATCCCCACGGAGCATCAAATGCACGAAGGGCAGTTGCTTGGCGTGACCATGGCCTGGTGCCCTGGTAGGAGCCCTGCCCAGGGCCCTGCCGGGTGTCCCGCCCCAGTCTTCATGCGCGGTGGGGTACTTGCCATGACTGGAGAACCTATGATCAGATGATTTGCCTAGTCAGCTTGGTGGTGTTTATTGTCATTGTTTCAATGTTCCCGGATGTTTCGGATGGTTGGTTGGTTGTATAAAAAATCACCAACAAGCAGTGAGTTTCATTGATAGGGGTGCCTTCCAAAGGGTACACTGCATGGTTCTCTGAATCTTTTTTTTGGCTGAAGTACTCGTGCCACCAGCTGACTCCAAAACACACAAATTATAGGTCATTGAGGTGAATCATGCATAAAAACTGGGGCAATGGAGAGCTTTTTCAACATCAGGTAGTCGTTCACATCCCAACAAAGACTGGTTTGATCAATTATGGAATGTGAACAGCCGGGGTACCAGGGTATTGACCTGCCGCATGGCAAAATCCAACTTGTGAGCCCTCTGAAATTGTAGCTAGCTGGGCTGAGGACCGATGTGGTGGCAGATGATCCTCCAATTGGTGCGCTGGGGGCCGTCAGGGAGGTGACCACCCCAACAGCGGTTTGGGGAACCAAGCTTGAACTATTGGCAGGCAGTGACATGTGCTGTCTGATGAAGCTGTTTATGGTTGATAATGGTTGTCAATGGGTGCTCTTATTGATGATCCCCTGGTATTTGATGGTGAATCACAAGCTATCTGTGGTCAAACCGGGGCCCGCGTGGTTTATGAACAATGGTTCTGCCATGAATGGCTGACAACAATGTTTGTTGACAGCTTCAAGCATCAATGCTTCTGAAAAAAGCTGGCTTTCCGGGGCCCGGCCGTCTGGCGTTGCACCATTGGATAGTCATTTCTGGAAGTGGGAACTCGCTAAGCATGGTCGGCCTACCACCACTGAGAGATGCCAAGGTCAGCGAAGCCGCAGTTCAGGGGATGAAGCCATTTCAATGGTTATTTGTCAATTCATTTGTTTACGTATCCAATCTGTTTGTCTCTTTACCTATCTACTGATCCATCTATTTGCTCATCTACTTCCGGCAAACACATCTATCTAGTCAATCAATCTATCAGTTCCATCATGTTCCATCTCCATCTATCCATTTTTGGTCCATGAATTGCTGGACCCCCACATCCAGGCGGAAGCTTCGGTGATGTGAAGCAGGACGTGGCTCCTTGGTACCCTCCAGGCGCAACAGCCCAGGCCGGGGATCTGCCGGTGCCGTTTGGATCATGGGATTTTGCATGTAGGGGATGTAGCTCGGGGATCCTGGAAGGGGACCATGCTTCAACTGCTTGTTGTTCCTATATTTGACCTATCTATTTGTTGTACCTGGTTAGATGTGCCTAGTAAGGAGGGGATGTAGCTAGGTCATGGCTAAGAGAGGATCACCCGTGCTACTACCATTGGATACCATTGGATCACTCATGATGGCTGACCTTGGCTACCATGGCTGTGCTGCTTAGTTGCCATGGCAGAAAGTGCCGCTCACCGTGCTGCTATGTGCTGCATGTTCATGGAAGCTGCATTTGGGATTCAGCCCATGAGTGGTTGAAGTACCATGTTGATCCATGTTGAGGTTGGATGGTTCACCCTATAATGCCTGACCACTTCATTCATGTGTTTGTGTGCTTGTCAACTGTGGTGTCGAACATCCGAGTGGCATTACTATGCCAGAGAAAGCGAAGTCATACCATGTTTTTCCTTCTGCTTCTGGAAACAGCTGCCGCATGCTTAAAAGAAATTAAAAGAATGTTTCAGCTCATGTTTGGCCAATACAACTAGAGAATGATACTGGCCGTGGACTCATCATGATATATGTCCACCCCAATTTTCATGGTTATTGCTGGCAACGGTGCTCAATTTCGGACATGTCGCATGTCCAATATCCACCAAGGCCTGCAATGACCAGCTCAGGCCGTTATTTGGGGTGCGCATCCACGCAACAACCTGCGACGCAACTCCAGCTTTGTGTCAGTGTGGCGTCTCAAGGATTGCCTGTGCAGTCATGGTCGTGGGTCTGGGAGTCTGGGAGTGCTCCCAAGTGCATAGGTTTCAGGATAGACCAAGCCACCTGTGCCAACGTTGGGCAGTTGTGCCAGACTCTTCTGGTCACCTTGGGGATGGTCAGAATGGGGTCAGAGAAGACAGGCCCACTGTGATTTTTCATCACCTCAGTAACGTGAACAAACATATCTAGAGTCTAGAGATACAAGGGGTGAGGAGTCAACTCGGGTGCAGACTGGTTCTAGTTTCAAAGGACGGTTTTTGTGGGCACATTGTGACCAACTGTCACAGTAACCATCGGGAGAGACGGAGAGATACGTACAAATACGATTCGATGGAGATACCTGCATTGCAACGGCAGCTCTTGGTCGAAACCATTTGCCATGAAGCAGTGGAATTCCTGGAAAATATATTTCAAAACAAAAATTGAAAAGTATGAACATTTCATTTTTTCATAACAGAATATGTTTTGCAATGACCTCATTTTCTGTGAACATTTCATTGGAAAAAAACCAGGTGCAGCCCAATCGGAAGCGCAGCCGCTGCCAGGAGGATGGAAAGACTTGGCACATGGTCACTTGGCGCTGATCGAGTCCCGCACCTTTGATCCAAGTGAGCAGCATTTGGAGATCCCCAGCTGTTAGATCCACAGTGATCCACATGAACCTCCTATATTTTTTGATACTTACTGGGCTATAGGGATGGGGTTTCAACCCCCACGCCTTTGGAGCCAAGGTCGCAGATGATAACGACTGGGAGCTGCGCTTCGAATGGAAACGCGTAGGCGCATCGACGCAGAGTGCTGACAGAGGATGGAAGATGATCAGGGGTCTGGGGGCGCATTCAACCTCAAGCTACAGTATCCCAATATGCTTATCGGAGCAAATGTCCCTAGGTAATCCTAGGTATATGTTGATACACATGGGTCATTAGGGCTAATCATATGGTCTATCATGATGGTCCATAGCAACAATACCTCTTAGTCTTAGTGTGTATCTACTGCTCGTCAATGGGAATACTGCCCAGCAGTGTCGCACCAAACATGGTGTTTTATTAAACGTGGATCCACTATTTTAGGAGTAGATCCATACCAACAACATCCAACAACTCTTAGTGCCAAACATTGATGGAAAATGATGGGAATACCTACTGTGGGACTACCAGCAGTAGTAACAGTAGTAGTGGTTGTCGTGTTGGCAGTGGCGGTGGTGGTGGTGGTGGTGGTGAATTTTTGCCTTTGAACAGATCTTGTCATTGCATTTGCCACCCCACAGCCGGCCTGGATCGGGAGGCTTGCCACAGCCAATCAGTTCAGGCATCTCAGCCAGTACGGTGACCATCACCTGGGAGATTCCGGAAGATTGCCCTGAGGGAAGCTACAGCTTGCAGCTGGGATTGCGCTTGAGTGGTTGTTGGTGCTGGTGGTGGTGACGATGGATCGATTCCCTACAGGATCATCATGGCAGACTGGTTGCTATAGGAACTGCCAGGGCCAAAATCCTCCTATCTTGAATCAATGTTTCAAGAAGCATTAAGGAGCTGGATTTTGATAATTTGATGATATCAAAATTATATGTATATATGTATACGTATACATGTGTGTTTTCATGTTTCGCAACATGAACAAAGATCATTTTGACTATATGCCCATTTTGTTCATACAAAATGATCAAACAGTATGATCAAACATACTGGGCATGGCATCTTTGGGTTACGGATTCTGATTGGATCCCATGTTGGCTCGATGGGCAGGGCTACGCCTTCGCCTTGGCGATCCGTCAGGTACTACGAAGGCGAGGCGAAACATTTGTCGAGCATCAGAAAGATCTCAGGCTGGAACCTGGGGAGCTGCAGAATCCCGGCAGCCGGAACGTGGGGGCAACCTCACGTGGTGAAACAACATGACGATTCTTAGCCAGATCAAGGGTTTTTTTGGGGAGCCATGGATTTTCAGCCAAGATTCTCAGTTGCGGTGATCAATGGAGTTTTGGAGGGGATTCTTTTTACAGCTGCAGACTTTGTGTTTGAAGGATATTTTTTTATCAGAGAGGCAGCTCAGGGCCGTCAATCAGCTGAGCCTGTTGTTGAAGCCATGGGGCGGGCCCTATTCCCTTGCGAAACCCTCTGGCAATGGCCCCAGGCTCAGAACGACCAGAGGCTAATGGCTTGATATTACCAGTGCTGCCCCATCCTTCAAAAGCAGCTGTGAGTCCGTGGGTCCTTTGTGAGATTGATATTGTTTGGTGGTTTGATTGACATTGTTTACTTTCCCTGGCAATCATTCACAGACAGGATCAGACAGGTCATAGGGGTGGTTCAACCACCAACCAGGATAGGTCCTCAACAGTCTAGCTCGGTCCTTGGGCCCCGGTCCCTGTGAGGAGAGAAAAATCCGTGGTTCGAGACTTGCAACCCCTGAGGCTGCAATCCCAGTAAGGTTCAACATGGCTATGGGTCAATATTAACCATCCATAATGGCTTTTAATGACCAACAAATCATAGGGAAAACAATGGCTTATGATAGGGGAACCAGGGGTACGGGGTTTTGACCCACTGCCACATGTTTGCAGAGAGACCATCCCACTTAAGAAGGAGAGGTGGTTTCCGGTTTATTTTATGAATTCTTATGATCTTTGGTGGCTGTGGTTGCTTGATGGTGGGTATAGGGACTTATCTCAACCAACCAGTGGTGTTGGATGATGATGCTGATGATGATCATGAATCTTTGCCGGATTTCACCACACGTGTTGGCTGCCGGAGCCCATTCATAAGCATTCACCATGTCACCACGATACGTCATCATTTTCACCATTGCTAATGATATTTGGATGTTTAAGATACAAATGGCCATCATCAACGGTGAACTATATCATGAGTATCATCAGCATTCGGTCACAACGATAGATCATAATCAGTTTTACTACTTCAGAATATTTGAACCATATAATGAGTATCATCAGCAATTAGTCACAACGATAGATCATAATCAGTTTTACTACTTCAGAATTATCTGACTGATGCATTGCTGAGTAGGATTGGCAATTCGACGTTACCGCAGTTCACAGCATTTCACGCGTTCACCCTGCAGGACACAGCCGCACTTTCCGGGTGTCCAACAGCACACGTCCAGCCTGGGACGGTGACGGTGGGGCACCACCCCCCACCTTCGTTCCGGTGAATGAGTCGCTGCTCAGCCTTTCCACCTGACGGGGTGCGCGCTGGGCAGTGAACGGGGGCTTGACCTGAGACCTGGGTCGAGCAGTAGTCGAGATTTTGTGGCCCCAGTGGTGTCCGGGAAACGAAGGGAGAGCTGCACATATGCAGAGAGGAGGTATGCTGACGTCAATTTGCTCATGAAGTCTTCTTTGTGTGGGATGTATTTTTTTGAGAGTACCAGTGGAAGTGATGATTCCTTTCCATCTTTGCTCCAGCCAATGTGGAAACTTCAGTTGGTTTTGTTCAATGTCGATTTGGTTCCATTCAGGATGGTGTTAAAATGTAGTAAGCCCTCAAACTTCAAACCAGCAAAACGCGTCATGATCTGCAATCATATGAGCGGTTGTTGCATGGTTGCTAGTGAAACATCCCTGCGCAAAAGGCACAACCAACCTTCCCAGTGAGGGGGTATGGGGGCCGGATGCAAAAATGTACTTCAAGAAGGCACCCCTAGATGAAGAGGTGCGAACAGTTGAAAACCTCTCGACTCATAAAAGGGGGAGAGGTTGATGCCTATGTTTTTCCTTGACGAGTAGATGCTGTCACTACTGTACCGGTGTAGAACGGTTGGAGTGTACATTTTTTTCCGCAGATGTGGCAGCCAACACGGTTTCGCCGGCTTCCGCTGGAGCCGCAGTTTCCACAGCTGCTGGTGGATCTTTTCAGCACGCTACCGTTGGCCACTCTAAAAAGTGCCAAAAATGCATGGTAAATGGTGGCAAAAAATCAGAATAGTTGATATATATCCAGGGCGAACCATGGCTGGCCAGCAAAAGATGAACCAACAGATCTCGGAAGCTGCGCAGATGGCTAAGACAGCCTACAGACACAATTTTGTCGCCGCAGCACGGCGTTGCACTGAGCAGCATTGGAAGAGCCGACGGCAAGCAGCTAGTTTTCACGAGGTTAGTCAGCTGGTTGGGAATGTCAAATGGCTAGGACTGGTCGGAATATCTATAGTAGTGCAACCTTGAGCCTCGGTCCCTGCAGGAGGCCAAAAATGCTGAAGGATCGTTGTATCATATTAATTCAACAGTTATTATTGGTTTGCGGTGGCTAATCATGGTGAGTAATGCTTAATTATGTTGACTAATTACAGACATCGGAGGCTGACAGTGCCAGACATTTGCACCCTTCAAGTATGTCAGTAAGCGACTGCTGTATTATTTTGGTCTATCTGCTAGCATTGCGTCATGGATGTGAGTGTTTGCATATCTTTCCATCCGCAAATGGTAATGGACCCAAACCAATGGAATATGCGCATTTTCAGCGAGCCGGTTGAATTTGCCATTTTCGGGCTTCGCTACATCAGCGTTAGCAGCTGCACATTGACGTTCACTTCGGCAAACTACACAGGAACCTTGGAAGTACGATAAGCAATTACTGGTTACTCACACTTAGGGTTTAGGGAAAGGTGCAAATCAACCATAAAGGAGCCGTACATCCACGACAGAATGTAGCCAGGTTTGTGAGAGCATTTTCTCTGGTGCACTTAAAGCATTCGCAGTTTTCCAGGCTCTGCTGTGTTTTGGTGTTTCAGAAATCCAGTTTCAACTGGACATCAAGCTGATGAAGATATAACAGTTTGGGGAACTCGTTTCATCCTTTTTCGAGATTCCAAGTGCGCTTTTTAGATCCACATTGAAATCGTTTATCGGTTTCGAGGTTTAGAGATTGGACGTGCGTTTCTTTGCGCTGCAGCCCAGGTATAGTAAGTGATTTGGTTGCTGCGCTACTACCTTGGTACGAATCAGGTTCTTTCATTGTTTATCACAGCTTGTTCTTAGTGGTAAACAATGCAAATCAATAGGCTTGATTTGGCTTGTTGGTTTAGTGATCTTTGACTACTTTGCCTTTTTTGAATCCCATCAGTCACTATGCGATTTACACAGACTTGCCTTCCCAAATGTACTGCTACTCAACCATGAGCCATGCGCAGCCGCTCTTCCAGTGCAGCAGTTCCTTGACAGGGTGTCCAGGCCCTTTCGCCGGTCCCTACAGCAGGGTTGCATCAACCTGGGTAGCACCTTGGCAGATGCAACTGCGCATTTGCATTTTGGACCCTTGTGCACAGCGCTTACCGCTACTCACCACCCTAAAATACTTTGGGATCCGCGGAAGAGGAGGATCTTTATAGAAAATGCCCCACAGGTCATGCTGGCGTTGGCGTTTGCGCGCGGATATATTCATGGCATAAGCATGATCGCTTCTCCAAGAAATCATGGCAATTCTGAGATCATGTTATCACGATGTTTCTGGCCGAAGCCCATTCCTTCCGCGGATCCGGGTGGTGTAGAGTCTGACAGGAGAGGCTTGGGAACCAGATGGCCGATTCCAAACAACTTTGTATTTGAGGATGTGAAGAATAGATGACCATGGCCTAGATACATGTTTGATCCTTTAAAGGCCTCAGTTGCACATTGTCCATTGTCCATGTGTGCATTTCATACCTGTGTGGATTTTTGTGTAAAATTGTGTGCGTGTGCGTGCATACGTGTGTATGTTTTGGAGGGATGCATACACATGCTCTCCATCAGGGCACAAATAGAGAGACAGAAACAAAAAGACAGAGAGGGAGAGAGAGAGAGAGAGACTGTGTGTGTGTGTAATTAGTTAAACCTGATGAACATTCATTTGTGACTGTGGGTGCTTATGCGTGTGCAAATGGAGCGTTCTTTCAATGACCTAACTAGTGGGTTCTTCAAGTGAGTCTGCCTCAAACTCCTCGATTACTCCTCGACCATGTGTACATTGGTAGCGAATAGGGACTATTCTGAGGGAGGAAAAACCCGGTTAGTTCTACAATTTCAGGGAGTGACAGTGGCAGATTTTCGTCACCTTTTCAAGCTGTTCCACTTCTCTCCTGGAGGCATCGCTGCTGAGCCTAATTCATCGCCACTTTTGTCACGCATGGCTGCAAGTGCACAGGAATTGGCTTACGCGCAAGGGTACCGCTTGGGACAAAAAAGGCCATGCGAGGTCAGTGATGGACAAGCCCAACTCATCCGGTGGTGGTTTCAAACTTGTGTCTATTTGTTTCCTGCAGATTTAGGGATGGCTGATGGCCGGTTGATTATCCATCTTTAGGGATGGCTGGTTGATTAATTAGAAGTTTTCACAGGGGTCAAATTATCTTAAGGCCATCAACCAGCCAATGAGTTTGGATGATTTTCTGACCACCCATCTCCACCCGCATTTTCTGTGCAGTTTGGAGCGGCATGGGAGCACCAGCTCCCATTGCGAGCTTAGGATGGGAAATGCATACACCAAACCATCAATTGTCATTATCAAGCTCTTCCATTGCCCATTCATTACCCGGCCACCCAAGCATTGACAGGTAGCATTCAATCCATTCTCAATGCCCCATTTATCATGAGCCATCGTCAACCACAATTGTCATTAACCATCAATGATTAGCCATTGATGTAAAACATTGTGAGCTATTGCTGGTTGGTCCCCACTATCAACCACCGTTATCGTTGGCATTGAACATCCTCAGCAACAACTCCCCAACCAGCAATGGGTTGCTAGCCACCCTCAACCACCAGAGTTTTTGGTCATAAACACTTCATTGCACTAGCCCAGACCCAACCATCACTAACCCTGAATCATCATCAAGCATCACGTAACCATCAGTAAACCGGCATCAATCATCAATCATCATCAAGCATCAAGTAACCATCAGTAATCTGGCATCAATCATCAATCATCATTAGTCAGCATTTATCATACTGAATCATACTTAGCCATCGCTAACCATCAAGAACCATACTGAACCATCATTTCACCGTCAATGTAACCATCGTTCAACCATCATTCGACCATTATTAGCCATCGCTAGTCATCATGAACCATACTGAACCATCATTTCACCGTCATGTAACCATCGTTCAACCATTATTCAACCATCATTCAACCTTGCTTCACCATATCATTATATAATTAGTCACCATTAATCATACTGAATCATACTTAAGCATCATTCAACCATCCCTAATTAACTTTGCTTCCGAACTTTCTTGCTCAACCAGCACCCAGCCGCATCAACCAGGCAGTCGCTTGGCCTTTCAGCAGCGCGGGGCTGCGGCATCGACCGTGGCGGAGGTGGAAATTGCAGGCCAGCCCTGAAAGGACGCCGGGGAACATGCCAGGCATGGTCAATGATGGCAAGATTTCCACTACAGATAGGTCAATGATTGCTAGTTGATGGTTCATGATGGTCAATGGTTGCTAGTGATGGGTCATGATGGCAAGACTTAATGGGGCTTAAGGATGGTTCGTAATGAATGATCGTTTTTATCAATTAATCATGCTTAAGCTCCATTAAGGAGCCATCCTCATGAACCATCATTCATTCTGAACCATCATTATAACTATTATTAACCCTCATTCTTAACCATTCTTGGCCACCATGTTAGCTATAATTCATCAACCATCATCATTCATTCTGAACCATCATAAGCATCATAACCATCATTTAACCATTCATTAACCATTGGGTTTTCATTCAAAGATCATTAACCATTCATTCTGAACCATCATGATAACTATCATCAATTATCATTCATTATCCATTAGCCATTGAGTAGATTACTAATCACCATTAAAATCATCATGTAACCATCATTAACCATCATAAGCCATCATTAGCCACCTGGTTATGAGCCATCATCAACCACCATTAACCATTAACCATTAACCAATAACCATTAACCATTAACCATAAACTATATTATCAACCATCATTAATTCATCTTGAGCCATCCTTAATTCATCAATCATCATTTTTCATTCTGAACCATCATAACCATCATTTAACCAATATTAACCATTAACTATACTATTAACCATCATTAATGAATCATTAACCATCATTTCACCACCATTAACCATTAACCATTAACCATATTATTAACCGTCATTGATGAATCATGAACCATCATAACCATCATTTAAACCAATATTAGCCATTAACTATACTATTAATCATCATTAATTTTCATTCATACAAGGTGGGCCCCCAGTAGTTATAGGTTGGGTTATATCCCTTATAACTGGTACTTAACCCTAGTTAGACAAGTTATAACCTAACTTATAGCTGGTTAGGGGCCCACCTTGTAGTATTAACCATTAACCATTCTAAACCACCCTTCACCCTTCGTCTTTCTGTGCCGTTGCTACTTCGGACGCGCCAGGTCTGGTGGAGGGCCGCTTCCCCGGCAGCTTCGCGCCCTCGCCGCGCCCCGAGTTCCTGAAGCGACGCCTGGAGGCCACGGGGTCTGGCACCGGTGCCCACGGTGGCGCCAGGTGCTGCGCCATGGGGGGGGGCAGCTTGGCCTAGGAAGCCGTGGATAGCCGTGGAAAACCCCAGGAAAACCCATGGAAAACCTATGGAAAACCATGGAAAACCATGAAAACCTATGAAAACCTGTGGAGTTTAGGGAATTTTTGGAATTTTAGGGGCTTTAGGCTACCTATCATGATGGGTTCGTTGGCTTCTGGCTGGTTCAGCTTGATGAGTAGCGAGTTTGGATTGGGTGAAGGACTTGGTGCTTGATGTTTTGGGTGTGGGCGTCCTGGTTAGGGGCCCTGGGCTTCTGGTTTTTGATACGGATTCAATTCTCATATCGGATACCCAAACCGAATAGTGCCGAATATCCTACTGGTGGACTCTCGTGTTGGCGTGTGACATCGAAGGAACTGTGACGCCTTCATCGTTGTTGCTGCCAACCCCCACCCGCGCCGTGGTAGGTGTGGGACCGCCTGTGGCAGAAGGCGCAAGAAGACGCTCAGCTGTGAGGGATGACGGGGTCAGGCACAGGCCTTTGCAGCTGCACTGGGTGGATCATAGGCCGTTTTTCTGCACAAAAATTGATGAAAATTGATGAAATGTCAACATATGCCAACAAAATCAACACACTGCTTGGCACCAAGTACTTCTTAGATAAAATTGCTGGGGTCGCTGCTTTCAAGCTGATTGAGCTGATTTTTTAGCATGACAACAGGGAATGATGCTGGCTTCTCATTGGCTTGGGGATATTTTGGGATGGGGCAACGGTCCTCAGCAAGCGGACTACTTGGATCATGGTGCACCACCTGTGGATGACTTGGCCCCCTCCATACTTTTGAAGCTGCCCACTTGTGGTTGAAAGGTAGCCCCGTGTGGCAACATCCAATTCTCCCACTTTCCGACCTGAGGCAGATGCAAGTGGTTGGTCCATGAATATCGGTCATCATGATGGTTTTGTGTTCATTGATGCTATGATTGTGAATGAACTTGTTAAGAATGGGCGCCTTGACCTACCTTGGGGGGAGCGAGGGCAGGAGCGGCCTCCAGGAGTCATGGTGTGACAGACCTTGTTCCGCCGCTGCCCTAAGGACTTGCAACAGAAGCCCAAAAAGCCAATCCAGGTGCACCTGCATGGCCCCATGTGCTCCCCAATTCATGGGAAATTTGCATCTTTGGGATTCGTTCCTATCCTGTTTGTCGGTTTGGGATGGGGAAACCGTCATTCCGTGGTGCTTCGGGATTTTGAAATCGTTTTTGGATGTTCTTGGGGTAAACCGCATTGAGCAAGCAAACGGTTGTTCAGTTTGGTCACTTTTTCAAGGCCAATTTTTGAAGTATTATTGGACACACTGTTGGTCAAAGCCACGCCGACTGAGGAGTCACATGGCTCAGATTGCCCTTGCTCTCGGTTAAAGACATTTTTGTTATCTGGTGGCCTCTGGTCGTGACGTTTGATATCAAAAGCGACTGGATTTTTTCGGAAGATCTCCCAACATCAAGAAAGGGAAACAATACCAAAAATGAGTTCTAGCAGGAAGCCAGATGTTTTGTGACGTGTATTTTGGCCTACAATGATATTCTCATTACATTGCTGTTGCTCAAAAAGACCCGCCTACCACGATCCACGGTTCATCATTGCAAACGGCCCGGCCAGAACTGTGGACATCCCAACTTGACGGATCAGCAAGCTACCAACAATTTCGCAGATTTGAACCGATCACCAGAATTGTCTTCCTTGATTCAGCGGCAGAAGATGTCACGCAGAGGTCTTTCAGCTAAGGGTCCAGGGGTATCCCCTACAGCGCGTTTAGGCGCAAAAGCCTTTCAAAGAGGAGCGTTTCGGAGCTACCAGGAGTGGCCCAACCAAATGGATCATCAATAAATCATGAAAACAAATGGCTTCGCGACCAGTTTTTGACTGCACAGGATGTCACGTCGTCAGAACCCCCCCGACGTTCGTGGGGCGTCAGCTGCCCTTTTTTTGCTCAGTGAGCCGACAGCATCGTGCCATGGCTTTCGAAGAGCCATGCGATTTCCTGGCAATCAACCCATGGCAGTTTTGCCCTTGGAGCGCTCGGGGTGCAGGTGACAAGAAGCACCCGGTGTTCGATTCTCAGCTGCAGGCAGTATCTGGTTATATTCTAGATGCTCTTTTTGATGCTGCTTTTGATGCGATGTTTCACGCTGTGTCACCTCTGTCCTCGTAGTTCTACACTGCTGGTGGACTTTGCAACGAAATTTGCTCCATGGATTACCCTGAATGGTCAATAATGGTCAAATCATGGGCTGTCTCAAATACCCTTGGGTAAACTAACCTGGCAATGGAAAATCCGCCATTTTTTTGTTGTTTTCCCTGCATTTCATTTTAAAATCTGGTGAAAATCGCCAGGTTAGTTTGCCGGAGGCTATCTCCACCCTTTTCCAAGGGAGCTGATCCTCCCTGGATCAAGGCCTACAAACATGTGAAACTGCACCTGTGCCCAGCTGCCACCCCCGCCCAGCCAGGAGCTCCTGGAGCAGAAGAAGCACCAGGAGCTTCGCGACTTGGTCACCACGGGCGCGGTCCGGGTGAAAGAAGCGCTGCATCCTTCGCCCATGTCGCTGCTGGAGCCTGGGATTGCCGCAGAGGCCGCGCTCCCAACGGAGATGGGTTGCATGGCTCATGGCTAAGGGTTGCTAGTGTAAGGACAGACATGGACGGACCAAAAATCTAAGTGAGGATTAAAAACTGGCTGGTGGTTTCAAACATTTTTTGTTTTCCCTAGTAATCAAGAACACATGGTTGGTTGACTAATATTTTTCATAGGGGTTGAAACCACCAACCAGTAAGAGAGTTTCAACATCTAATGGTTTCAAAATGGTTGGTTTAGCTGGTCACGGGTTGGCTACTGGTTGCAGCAGTTTTTGATGGTGAACAAGGTCCGGGTCGCGTAGTCATTCTGTTTGCATTCCGTGCCACACATGAATACTCAAGAGCATTGGAGCAGCTGAAGTAAACTAAACTGGTAATGTGCTTAAATCAGAAGTTGCTACCAGCTGAAGCCAAAAAAGGTAAACGTCTTTTCTCTATACGAGGAAGCTTGCAGAAACTCTAAATCAAAATGTCGATTTATCATTTGCACTTGACATAATTTGACAGGAAAAGGCAGAACCCTGAAGTGGAAAACACCGCACTCGCAGTTTCGGCATCAGTTTCCAATTGAAAACGGCGTCCCAGCCATCCTCAATGTCACTGGAAATTGCATGCGCCATTTACAATGTACAAGGGGGTTATTAGATGTCATTTGGATTAGAATATTGTCCCGAGTCATAAGTATTGGACACGAGCCAACCTCGCTTTGGTTGTCAGATCTCACCTTCAGCCAAGGATATGTCGCTCACATCAGACTACGTAGCTTGGTTGCTGCGAATGACGGAGGGAATCCGCAATGTCCAGTGCCACCACGTGCAGCCAAGTCAACATGGCAAATGTGATCATGGTCTAGTGAAACCAAAGTAGATGTGGTGGATTCTGGGTAAAACCATTGATTTGCCTTAATTTTCAAATTGTGGGATTTCTGCAGCTGAATTAGGAGTTGCCCAGTGGCTCTTAAAATTTAACTAACATGGGCTGGAAGGCTCTGGCTGGGTATGGATTATACATTCCACACCGGGTATGCACTCGTTCTTGAAGATCAGAGCCAGGCCAAAATATCAAAATAGGTCTTACCAAACCGGAGCATAAACCATCACTATTGGTTGGTATAGGTAGTTATGTCGTTTATTTGTTAAATTCCCTCTCAACCATCATTCAACAATTATGAACTGTTATGATCCCTTGTAGAAGGCCTTATGTATGATCACCCCGGTAAACCACTAGAAATGGACGGAAATGAACCATCCATTTCTGGCTGATCCCATGAACATGAATCATCATTCAATTGCTACCAGCCACTAATCACAAAACACAACCGAACCATTACAAACACACCATAAAACCATTACAAAACCACCATGAAAACCATGCCAAAATCACCATAAAACCAATAGAAAGCCAATACAAAATCATCACAAAACCATTCAAAACCCACATGAGAAGCTCTTAGTCATTACAAAACCAGTCCAAACCCATAGAAAAACCATGAAAAACCATTGGAAATCACTCGAAATCACATGAAATCACACGAAATCACATGAAATCACACGAAATCACCTGAAATCACATGAAATCAGAGGAAATCATCATTTCTCAATGGCCTTTTGACCGTTGGATGCCTCACCCAGGCACGGCCCCTGCGCCTCGACGACGCAGCGCTGGTGCTGGACGCGCTGAAACTCACCGGGGAGACCTTGAACGCCGTGGCGTGGATGCGGCAGGGCGTCAGCTGAAGGAATGGATGATTTTCAGTGGTGGTTTCATGGTGTTTTCATGATTTTATCAGGGTTTTATACTGGTTTTAGTATTGTTTGCACGGTGTTTTTATTGTGATTTTTTTGTGGTTTTAATATGGTCTTTGGCATCGTGATGATTTATATATTTGTGTATATGTATATATATATATATCTTCGATTTTGCACTGGCTTATGCTGGAGGGAATGATGGTGAAATGATGGGAAGGATGGCTGATAAGGCCGTTTTTGGTGGGTTTTGTGGTGGTTTTATGATGGTTAAGGGTGGTTTTCATACTTGTTGTTTTGAAATGCTTTATACTGGTGGCATGATGGTTTGGCTTCTAGTGCCCAATTACAAATGATATGTTTTTTTCCCGCTGGTCATGAATTGTAGCTGGTTTGTCTGTGAACGATGGATTCAACTCGACGGTTGCTTACCCAAATTAATGATGATCATGACTTTGGGGTGGGCCAGGGGGGTACCGCCATGCTCATGGCCCGGGCTGTTGATATGGCCAGCTGCTAAGCAGATCAACTCGTCGAACGATCATGGGCTATGCGGCTTCACCACCTGCTACAGTGAATACAACTGGTTGACGTATCACCTTGGTCCAGAAGGGGTTACACATGGTTGATCCCTGGGATACTTCAACCAGCTCGTCGTGAGGCAAACAGCCAACAACTAGCAGCAGCCCAAGATATCCCAAGATTGGCTAAATAGATGGGTTTACATGCACCCGCATATGCGTTTGTTCATGTTTGCAGATTTTTACATGTGCACCTCATGCTCTACATAGTGCAATTGAAGTCCTCAGCATGAAGAGTCAGCTCTACCAGACCATGGTAAACTTGATAACGATGAGCTCATTGCCCTTTGGTAACCAAAAAAGGTAGGGTAGTGATGGGTAGTGAACCACAGCCTTGGGTAGTCAATCTTGGGTAGTACTGTAAGGCTTCAATCTTACCAGGGCCATATCCATCCTGGGGCACCC
This sequence comes from Symbiodinium kawagutii, assembly GCA_009767595.1. Taxonomy (NCBI): domain Eukaryota; class Dinophyceae; order Suessiales; family Symbiodiniaceae; genus Symbiodinium; species Symbiodinium kawagutii. Next base: position 203,418 of record VSDK01005763.1, read on the forward strand.
CTCAGATCTTGAAGTACCAGGCGGCAGTACCAGGCGGTACCACAGGCATTTGCTGCCGCTCAGGGCGACTTGGATCACGCTTGCCGGCAGGGATCCCCTGAGTTGATTGAACTCATGCTGATCCTTGCTGCAGACTCGGATGCCGGGATGCCATTTCACCCATGGAGCGGATATAGTATACAGAAAGACGTGGTATGTTTATTGGAGATCTGACACTTATATTTATATACGTGCTATATACCTGCTATCATAGTAGCAACCTTCAGGATACAAATTGGTGATCTGAATTTTTGCACAAACGTGAAGGAGCACCAGGGCGCAAGGTCACTTTGTTGATTGTAGTTTGGTTGGTCGGCTCAGTATATAGGTGGAACATATCATCATCATCATCATCATCATCATCATCATCATCATCATCATCATCATGATCAGCGACAGCATTAGCAGCAAGAGCATGTTACAACACAGCATCGCATCGTATCTCCTTGCACCGTAGCATCGCGTAGAACATCGTATCATCAGCACATCACCATAGAACTCAGTCATGTCGATCACCTTGTGCAAGCCACGTTGGTTGTGATCTCCTTGTCCTCCAGCTCCACAAGACAGTCACAGCATGTCATGTGCCTTGAGACGCACCGTATAGCAGTGGTGCTGGTGATGCACCCCCAGCCGCGCTCAGGACTCACGGGGCGCCGGTGGGGCCCAACGCCTTACATGCTTTGTTAGAGCGCTTCACCGGAGCCCATTCCGCTGCCAATGTGAGCAGGAGCTCTTCAGGGCTGGGTTCGATGCTTGAACCATTGAACTTTGCACCTATCTACTTGCCCAATCGTAGCTGATCTATGATTATCTAGGCTAGCGGCTACCTAGCTGTAGGTAGCTACCTAGCTTGCCCAACGACCTACCTGCAGGGTCAGTTTCTCGATTTCTGCGTGTTTGTCTCCCGTGCCCATGTCTGCACCAGGAGCATCAAACGCCTCATTGCAGCCAATGCCGACATCGACCCTTGGCGCAGCCATAGTATCTATCAGTACGGGCTCGACCCATTGACCTGCACATCCACCAAGAATACTTATTTGCACCCAAAAATGGGTCGCCTTGATAGACAGGAACCTTTGATGGGTGCCAAACTCATACAACATCATTGCTAGTTGAGGAGCGGTTCGGAGCTTGTCCCTCCGATGGTCTGAAATCCAGTAATGCCCTTTGGCCTGATTTGTTTTCTTCTTTTCTCCAGTGGTGAAGGATGATGATTGCAATTCGATCAGTTAACATTGAAATGGCAAATCCCCTATGACTCGTTCGACCTTTCCAGCGGCTTAAGGACGGCCTGGGCACCTCCAAAGTGACTCCGCTCAGTGTCGCTTGCTCTGGGATCAGCATGCCACTGGAGGCGATCCGATGCGCCGAGTCTGCAGGTACTTGTTGGGTCGGGGTGGGCCGGACCCTGGCTGGTGGGCTGGTGGTTGGGAGGGAGCTGCCTGGAGCCAGGGGCATTTCAATACCTTTCGAATGGGGGAGCCAAGGGGCTACCAATAGATTTGCAACACATGCAGACACCTTGGCGCGTCCGGGAGTTCATCTAAGGATTGTTGTCAGGATTGTGAACTGGAAAAAGCAGCGATGTCAACATGCATTGAACAGTTTTACACCACATTACGCAGACATACGAACCTTATACACACAGAATCATACATCGTCACTTTCTTTTGCACAACTAAATGCCATATGTTGGATGCGGCTTCCTTCACGGAGCCTCAGCCAGCCTGAGGTTTGTTGGATTTGAAAGCTGACCCCTTGGGGGCGAACGGCACGGTGCCCCCATTGCATGCGCACGTGGCCAAATTCCCCAAAGCTGACCATGTCTCTTGGCTCCGGAAGACTCCGCCTAGAAGGTCCTGGGAACCATAGCTAATGAGACCACATGGTCGGGTTTGTCGCAATGATTTTGCAAAGGGAAATGCGTGAAAATGCCATGTCAGCCTTACAATGGCACCGTCCAACGAGCAGTGTTTGGAGACCTTGAAGGGGGGAAGTCTGTCCATGCACCCTGCAGCAACTGGTGGTTTCCGATTTAGCGTTGCCATTTAATTTACTCGGGATGCTTGCTGGACGCCTATATGGAGATTCAGCTCTTAGCAACCAGTCTGGTTGAAGACGCTGTGATCATGAGAACTTCTTATTTCCTTGGCAAAGAATAGTAGGACGGGTCATGAGTCTGGAATTTGTGAACAAGCCATTTCCCCATAAATCGCTGGCGATTCCATGAGGTATTCATGACTGGACCTCCCATCAAGCCTGTGTTGCAAGAGTGGCATGTTCCCCATTGTTGTTCGATATCCCTATACTTAGCCTTGCATCTCTTGAAACTATGCCAATGATGAATGGGGAGCCATCAATGGATCTTTGGCCCGTTTGCTCCACCATGAGGTCAAGTTCTTGGTAGCGAGACGGGCAGATGTGAACCATCAAGACAGCACAGGCACGAAGGGCCGCGCCTGTCAGCGAGGAGCTTCAGCAGGGAGTTCAGTTGTGCCATGTTTGACCAACAAAAACCAGCGGAGCAGAAGCCAGCGGGAAACTGAATGATTGTTAGCTGATGGTTCATGATTGCACTCAAGGATGGTTCATGATGATGTATAGAATGATTTCCAATGAAGATCCATCTTGGTTAATATTGCTTGATTGTTCACAGATCGTTCACTGATAGTTAATCCTGGTTCACTGATGGATTGGTATGATTCCTGCTAAGGATGACTGGTTTCGAAATGGACCTGTTCAGCTGTCCTGTTCAGCCCCTCCTTTCTCGCGACTGGGATTCAGCGCTCGCGCAGGGCAGACGCCCTTGCACTACGTCCTGTCTGGACATCCCAACTTTTCCATGGCGATGACCCTGAAATCCCTGGGGGCAGATGTGCCTCGGACGGCCAAGGCCGACGGCCAGAACTTCTGGCAATCATCATTGTCAGCAGGGGCTTGGTACAACCTCCGCCTGCTGTTCCATATTGGGGTACGACATGGTAGCACATGGTACTGGTAGCACATGGCAGCACATGGCACCCGCAAAATCAGCATGTATGATGAATCAGCATAAATTAGACTAAGCCATGTATCCTAATGACGATGGAGAGAGAGAGAGATGGTCAAGAACCCCAGCTGCTTCATTGGTACGGCTGTGTATCCTCCACTAGGTAAAGTGCGCTGTATCCCACTGGCTGCTTCTCCCAAGGCGATGTTGGTGGACAATGAGGGACGAAGACCCAGCCAGACACTTGGCCCAAAGAATGTGCTTGGCTCACAAATCATCACTTCTCGAGCTTGTTAAACTGATGGCGGTATATCAATCTGGATCTACAGTACCACTCTTCACCAAAACGATGAGGAACATCATCCTGAAGTAATATTAAGCCTGCCTAGATTCCTAGATGTCATGGAGGGTGATTGGGTGCAAGACTATGGCCTGCTAGTTGAGGAATACAAAGGGGCCATGTGCGTCAATAGCATCAGACATGTGCGTGTTTCTGAAAGTAGGGGTTCCCCTGAATCATCAACTTTATTTTAAGCATTCACATCAATAAAGAAACCACTTGGGGGGTTGGGGGGCTCTACTTAAGAAACCACCATATACATCCATATACCAAGTATGAACATCTACGAGGTATGTTGGTCTCAAACAGGCGGCTCAAGTACAGCTTGAGGTTCAAGCCATGAAATCCTAGTCGTATTCTCTGCTGAGCACCCCCTGAGTTCAACCCACCATGAAGGCAACAATCATTGCTCAACCAACCTTGAAACCATGAACCAAACATGGAACCAGGCATTAATCAACCATCAGACCCAACCCAACCCAACATCAACCATCAGACCAACCCAACATCAACCCACCCCACCCCAACCCACCCAACCCCAACCAACCAACCCATAGCCTGCCCCTTGGAAGGCCCGGGCCCCTTCGGTGGTTCCACTCGGCTCAGGCTGCTGCTGCAGTGTGACCAGCCCGCGCAGGCCGCGCAGCTGGAAGGTCGAGAGCAGCTTTCGGCCCAGGAGCTCCGGGTGCACCAGGCGCCACCGGGGAACGGGGGCCACCTGGTTGGTGGTGGGTTGAACCATGGTGAAGAATGGTGAATAATGGCTAATAACAGGGATTTATATGGGTTTATATGGTTGAGAATGGTTGAGTAACTCCGTGGGGGAGTTTCCATCTATACTCGTAATATTGGTTGATAATCTAGGGGATTTTTGAGCAACAATAAGGGTTAAACAACTACCTGGCTGCTGGTTTTGATTAGTATTTTTTGAGTTTTCCTCTATATTGACCAAAGGTTGGTTGGCTGAGGGGCATATTTTTCATAAGGGTGGTTCAACCACCAGCCAGGTGGGAATGGCGGAAGGCGCAGCAGGTGATTGGATGGTGGGGCTGCGGGTGATTTAGTCATCGATGTATGATTTAAGTAGCGGCTAATTGATGGAAAAGGCCGGTGAATTGATGATATTTGATGCGTAATGATGGATAACGATCGTTCACCCAAGTTGTTGTTTTTTATGCTTGATATTTTGGTCAATTGGCCAATTTAGAGGGTTAATAAGTTGGTTGATAATAAGCTGTGTATAATTGATGATGGTCGATAAGCGGGTGATGGCTGCCTAATAGCTGACTATACGAGCTGATTGAGCTGGTTATTGATGAACAATTACAGTAGTAGTGGTCAAACGATGGTCGAATGATGGTTTACAGCAATGATAATTGAATGGTGGTTTAATGCTGGTTGATGATGGTTTCATGGTATTTAATCGATTGTTACATAATTTCTATAGCCTCTAATGACCGGTAAATGATGGTTGCTGTAGCTTAATCAGGGTAAATCGCAGGCTGAATAGTCAACAAATTGCGGCTTCATGATACTTAACTAATGTTTGACCATGATTCACTGCTAGTGAATCTGTATCGTTAGAGGCTTTTGATGGCGAATAAGTTGGTTGACAGCTGATCAATAGCTGGTTAGTCATGGTTGGTTTACATCACCAAATGGTTCAGGTGAGGGCTCATCGTTGTGGATCATGATGGTTGATGATGGAATCGGAGATAGGTCTGACTGATCATAGGTTCAACCAGCTAGCTTGAACATGATATGTACCGTCGCTCCAGCGGAGGCTGCGAACCCACAATCACCATGGTAGCATCCCCGCCCGCAGGCTTTAGAGCATCCCTTGGCGAAGAAGTCTCATGGTTGCACCATTGCGGAAGGGTCATGGTGATCTGTTTGGGTCCCTTCAAACATGCAGAGGCTTGCGCAGCTGGGGGAACAAGATGTTGGTTTTTTCAATGCCCTCCCGCTGCATATGGCTGGGTGCTGGGTGTGCTGCTTCCGGGGGAATGGAGATGGGTATGGATATGAGGCAAAGTCGTGGAATATCCAATGCTCCATTCGTCACGTGATTCTAGCATGAAAGCTCAGATCAGGAAAACCATCTACATTATGTACTTTGGGATGCTGTCCTTGGATGAGCAAGTGGAGCCAAAACCGGGTTTGTGGATTACAAGTTTCTTTGATTTTAAGTCGGCGCTATCAGATTCACTGGTTTTGAGTGAGTTCATACAAATCAACAAATTTCTAGTACATGCAGCACACCTCAAACGCGAAGGTTTCAGTTTCATGCGTTACATTGGAGGTTTGTCAATGGGCACAAGCGTTTGGATTTTTGATAGGTTTGCTGTCAAACATGTCAGACTCCTCTTTGCAGATTGATTGCGTAGAGCTCCCAAGTAGGATATGGGTGTTTCTCAAAATAGGGGTACCCCCCAATCATCCATTAGTAGTCATTTATAGTAATGAGCCCAGCATTTTTTGGGTACCCCCATTTTGAGAAACCACCATATAGATGGTGGCCCAGAATACTTATTGCACCTATGGTCGAGACATGTCGGGAAACCACATCAGATGCAGGGCCTTTGATCAACACCCATAGAATCATGTCGGTTGATCCCGTTGCGCGTGGCAATGTGAATCAGTGGTTCAGCGGAGTCGCCCTGGAACGAGAGCAGTGATGTTGAAGTGTTTTCTTCAATTTCTGCTCTCGTTTCCCTAGCTGGTTGCTGGTTTTGAACATGTTTTCCCCAAATTTATGTGAAAGTTGGTTGGTTGCTTGGTAAAGTTCTATTTTTTGGATGGCTTGTAACCACCAGCCAGCTAGAGCCTTGGGATTTTGGAGGCATTTGAAACATGTATATATATATATATTGAAACTCGTCAGGGCGGATCAATTCCGGTTGTTTCACCAGCCATGGTCTGAAATTGCGTAGTCGTAGAAGCAGCAGTAGTAGTAGCAGCAGCAGTAGCAGCAGCAGTAGCAGCAAGCAGCAGGAGCAGCAGTGGCAGCAGTAGCAGCAGTGGCAGCAGCAGCAGTGGATGGGATAGTTGGGCGATGGTGAGCGTTGCAAATCGTTTCTTGAACCCCCCTGCCATCACAGGTTTCGTGCGTCCATGTTCCAATCGGTATCATGGATAATCGACAGGCGAGGCTGGTCAGCCTAAAATGTGGTGAAAACGGGCCAGTTGCTTCTTTTTTCGCTGGTAGGTCCTACTGGTTGGTGGTCCCTAGTGTTAGCAAATGGTTGGTTGGTTGACGAGCACATGTTTCATAAGTGTCAGTGAAGTGTGGTTCAGCCACCAGCCAGAAAAGTCCCTGCTGTCATTCTCAACCAGGGGCACATAAATATCACAAATGGTCCCGTTCGCTACAGGAATTACACGAACCAACCATGAACCAATGCCACCAGGCTTGGATGGCACATAACTCGTGTTTGTTACTTTCTGGTACTCTAAACAAGCTTCTCAGGGTTGACAGGCGATGGCACGCGATGTGTGGCGCTCAATCAGCTTACCAAGCATCCCCTGAGTGGCCTCGCGCTACCCTTCACCACCGCGGCAGGTCACCAGAAAATGGCTTCGGGGGTCTCATGAACAACGACGCTTGGTAGTGATGGGGATCCCCATGATCTCAAAAAGCATGTTAGCATACAGAAACTGCAGACATGACAGACAAATGATGTAGGTATAGAATGATCTAGATGTTGAATGATATAAATGTATGGTACACAAATGATATATAGATATTGAATAGATATAAGATATAGCATATATGTGTTGCATAGAGCAAAGATGTATCTCTTTGCTTATGTAGTTCTCATATTCAGTGATTTCTGTGCACATACAGTAGCCTCCAGGAATTGGTCGATGACTTCCCCTACGGAGATCTCAGGTGCAACGCAACGCACTGCATCGCAAGCTGTGTGTGTTTGTATTTTGACGTGATATCATGTGTTTATGATTGTTTAGGTTTTTGCGTGTGTCGAATGATTTTGTTGGTGTTTTTAAAGATAAACACATGTGCATGTTGATGTGCATTTGTTTGGGAATTCTCGTCTTTGGGTGCATGCATGCATTCGTGATCATTCTTGAATGAACAAACGCATGGAAACAGTTTTTTCTGTGTGCAGGAAGGTTGTGTGTCAAGCGTACGAACGGTGAACAAAGCAGCTACCTTCGTTGGGGCATTCACCTATACCAGCCCCACAAAGAGTGCAAGGTGCATGACAAGTTGTCACGTTGATTACCCATGCTTGTTATGCTGAGTTTAATTGCTGTTGCTGCTTCAGATATAGACTTTACGGGCTCCAAGCTGGACCAGTGTGTGTTAAGCACTCCACCCGACTTTTTGAGCTTGGCGTCAGTCACCATCATTAACCACCACCATTGCATGACCACGATCAGCCTATCCACCATTGCCATCCTACGCAGCCAGGCTCTCTGAGTGCCTGGACGGACACGTCGTGCAGACTTTGGTGCTGCGGCTTCCGTTGACTCGCCCCTTGGTGCGACGCGCTTGTGGGGGTTGGTCAGCCTTGGGTACCGGTGACCCATGGTGAGTGACCCACGGTGACCCTTGGTTTCTGGTGAATGATGGCTTATTGGTGATGGTTAATCATGGTTAGTTAATGCCTAGCAATTGGAACGACCAGAAAGTTTGAGGGGTTCGGTTGAACGACCATCTTTCTGTGAAACGTCCATCTTTTGATGGAACCCCTTCATCCAACATGTGGACACATGACCATACACAGCAACGCCGCCACTTCATCAAGTGCGACCAGGGCTGATGCAATTCTAATGTTCTGTGAAGATCTTTCAAGAATGCCATTTGCCAACATGTGTACATTAGCTTCTAGAGAGGCAACTCATCAACATCCAAGATATTGAATTCAGCATGGCCAACCATTTTGTGGAATCTCGATCCATCCTCGTTGATCCTATGGAGCCACCCGATCCATCCTCGTTGATCCTATGGAGCCACCCTGCTCTCCACAGGTCTTTCTGCCACGCTTTAAGCAGGGTTGACCTATGAGGCTACCCCGAAGACAGAAAAAAAGAACTATGATTTCAGTATATTTCAGTTCAAGAAGCTACAGTACCCCGAAGATCAAATTTATGGGTCACCTGAGTCACCTGCTCTCAGCATGTGCCCTTCTCCACCCTTTTCTTTTTCAGCAACACCAACGCTGGTGCCAGGTTCAACTTCTCTCCTGAGATCGGGCTACAGCACACGTGCGCCAGTGGATGGGATGTGAGGGCAGGGACATCTATCGGCTGCATGGCTATGATCAATATTTTGGGACGCAAAGATTTTGGCTGCAAGCCCTAGGCCCAGTATGGATGTTGAGAAGCTTAGAAAATCATTTGATTACACAGAGCCATGTCTTCGAAGATGGGAAGCTGATCGCCAACTTCGCAAGCTCGCGATCCAAGGGAAGTCTATCATCCAGAACGAGTCAGGTGTTAGGAACCCTGCGCCATCACTCCACTTGATCAGCAAGAACTATCCACTGCTGAAAGGGTATACCGGTCATATGGCGAGTCAGGGTATCATTTGTACTCGTTTGCTATCACCCCTAGAACCTCCTGTGAAGGCATTCTATGACATGATGGAGCGGGATCTATCAAGTGATGTAGCCATTGCCCTTTGTCATGATGTCGCTAAAACTGTGAAGAAGATGTTGGGTGCAATTCGACGGAAATGGAAAAAGTGGGAAATGCCACGAGTACCTAAGCTTAATTTTGATAAAGTTTTGTACCCTTGCATTGGTCTTGAATATAGCCCCCCCGAAAACGGAAACATAAAGGTTTATCGATCTACATAAGTCCTCAGCAGCCTAGGACCCCAAAGTCAAGGAACTTGTCATGGACCTTTCCCATGCCTACAACAAAGCAAGCGAAGATACTTGTTTTCCGAACTCAGCTCGCGTTTTTTCAGTTTTACTTTTTCATATCCCATGCATGGTAACAAAATCAAACTGGGTTAAGCTTTTCTTAAACCTGTCAACTTCTCAGGAAGGGCGAACCCCATTCATCTTCCAAGCAGACCTCTTGGATAAGGAAGGGGATGGGGAAGATAGTGACGAGGCAGTATCTGATCACACATTGCGGCAATCCTTGTCCCGCAGCAGTTCCCAGTTTGAAGAAGCGCAGCGAGAATCCTACGATCAGCTTTTTGCCCTTGCAAACGCGATGGGAGATGGGGAGTCGCAGATGCCACCGGCTGATGACTCGCAGGTGGTTCCAAGCCCTGTGTTCGATGACTCGCAGGTGCGACCTGAACCTGATCTGCATGATGAGTCGCTGGCCCCTCCCGACACTTTGGCACATGATGATGATGATGTTGCTTTAGTGGTTGACGTTGATGAGGAACCTGCGCCCAGTGCCAGCTCCCCAGTTGCTACATCCTCACCCGCACCATCCGCTGATGCAGTGCTGGAACTTCTCAGGGTCGTCAAGATGAAGATGCACGATCAGCCATTTGTTTCAATATAGCAATCTTGTTTCCCCAAACCCATCCAATTGCATTTGATGGAGGTTTGCTTGGTTGATTTTTCTTTACTGAGCCTTGTTTGGATATAAGGAGTGCTCCTGCGACCTCAGCCACTCCACCAGCAAATCCTGAGAAAGGGGATGGCCCTTCCAGAGCTGCTTCAAAGGTTGCCCCATCTCAGTGTTACCTGGCCTTGATTGTTTGGTACATTTTTTTGCCCCCAATGCAAAGTTTCAAGGGGTATCGTTTCTGCGACCCGTGTTGGACATCGGCTGCTCAGGTCCACCAAATCCAGATGAGTTGGAAACATTGGAGATGAGCGCGACGCCAAGTGGTGCACTGGTGACGCAGCTGGAGCATGCTGAGAAAAGTGCTTCATGTAAGGACTGCCGTTCCACAAAATTCCCCAAATTGTTTGAAACCAAAAAAACAAAAGTGTTGGTATGTGTTGCTTCTGAATGCCCTTGACAGGAACCAACAAGTGCCAGCGCAGCGCATGGAGGTGATGTGAAGCCTGCTGTGGATCCGGAGTTGGCTCCCATGTTGCGAGAGCAGCAGCTCAGGTTGGCCAAGGCCAAGGCGCGCAAAAAGAAGCAGGCTGACGGTGAGGATGAGGAGAAGGATGAGGAGAAGGAGGCGGAGCAGGATGAGCATGCAGAAGATGAAGAAGAAGAAGATCAGAATGAGGAGGACGTTGAGGAGGACATTGAGGAGGAAGGAGAGGAGGAAGAGGCGCCAAAGAGGAAGCCTGCTGCAAAAGCAAAAGGCAAAGCGAAATCGAAGGCGAAAGCGAAGGCGAAAGGGAAGGCAAAGGCAAAGGCAAAGGCAAAGGCAAAGGGTGAGGCAAAGAGCAAAGCAGGTCCCAGAAAGCGAAAGGCTGCAGTGGAGGATGATGATGATGCCGATGCCGCCGGACCTTCCAAGAAAACGTTTGCCAAGCGATCCCAGTCCAAGGCCCGACCAGAGAGGTGGACGGCCATCAGGGACGCCTACTTCGCTTACATCCACAACAAAGTTTCGTTGCAGCATTGGTGTGAGGAGCTGGGTTCAAGTTCAAACATGATATGTTTTAGCAAGCCTTGCATTGTTCATATACCATCAAGGGGATCCCCATGCAGCACTCTAAGCCCCAGGGTTTCTTCTTGTCTTTTCATGTCATCATTCAAGCCCTGTAGGAGCAATGGTGGGTCTTATGTTGCAAGCGCGTCGAGGAGAACAAGGATGATCTTGGTGTGATCTCGAAGGATTTGGCTGACGAGTTTCTTCAGGATGAGAAAGTTGGTCCTTCGCCTATTAATTACTGTTTTGGCATTTTTTCAGCCTTATAACTTATAACATTGGGGTTTGTTTGGGGAAAGCCTTGAAAGGGTGATATGGCTACAAACCATGACCAGAGAAGCATTCTCATTCCTAAGGGGATTTTGAAGCCCAGCAAAGGACTACTACAGCAAGCAAAACTGTTTATGATGGTTTATCACAGTACCAAGTACGGGGACATGTCAACTTAATTATTGGTTTGGCCCCATTCCATTCGTCTGCGATCCTTCTCAATGCCAAGGCTCTATCCTCAATGTGGCCGGCCGCAAGTACATCAATCAGATGAAGAAAGCGGCCGAAGCTTCCTGAGTCCACATCATGCCAGTGAGCGGCGTGTTTAGGATCCATCGATGATACCGATCCTGGTTTTGATTTGGTAGTTGCCATCTGGGGTCCAAAGCCATGTGATGCTTTAGACCATGAGCAAAAGCTGTGCCAAGAATGCAATACGTTTTCCTGGGGCCATTGCTCGGCCCAGCTCTATGCTTATGTTGGCTTCACTGGCAAACCCTGTTCAGATCTGCGGTGGCAAAAAATGGCATTATAATGTGCCTTCAGTATATTGATGATCATATTCAAGCAACATAGGAAGAGTGGGTTCAGAATTCACCCCATGATTTCAGCGGGGTAACCCAAGAATAAAGTTGCACAGTAATGGACCATAGATGAAATTGGCAACCTTCACTCCAGTAAGCTAAGGGCATGTGGGTTTCAATTGCGTCGATCTAACTTCAAAGTGACATTCAGGCAGCTTTGCAGCTTGAAACCCATCATAAACCCTTTGAACTCTCACCATTTTTCACCCATGTTTGAATCATACCTCCTGCAATCATCTTGCTGCTTCCAGGTACTAGATGGATGAGGACCACCTCGAAAGGCTCAGCCCCGATCCTGAGCAATCACCCATTCATTCCCCCGCGCTCAGGTGCCACCTCCTTTCATGCTCAGCCTTTGCCTGCATGCAGTATGTATTCAAAAACCTCTCTCACAAACAGCAGAACATTCGTGCTCAAGCTTTTCATATAGATACCTGATACCGGTTTCCAGATTTCCACATGGCACGCCGTGATTTTGCACGGGTTGGGCTTTCTTTGTTGGAGAAGGGGGCGCCCAAGGCTGGGTTACTTCATACATGGTTTGTTTCCCCTCGTAATACCATTTGAGGAGGTTGGTTGTCTTGATGGGTCTTCACAAAGCATGCAATTTCAAAACAGCAAGGATTCATTGCATGCTGACCGATTTGATACTTGATATATGCATAGCTCCCATGCAGGTCTTTGTGCTGATCGTCTTACTCCTTTGCTGGAACAAAAGGATCGAGCTCAACCAGGCCCCGTCCAACCGAGAGATTTGTTCAATTGTCTCATTCGGACCTGTCCATCATCATCATCATCATCACCATCATCACCACCCACATCATCATCATCACCACCAGCATCATCATCATCATCATCATCATCATCATCATCATCATTATCATCATCATCATTCAATAAGCTAGGTTCTTCTGCCTGCAGGGGTATGTGTTCATCGAGCATTTCGCTGGATGTGGCATGATGACCGAGACCATTCGGTCAGAGGGCGCTCCAAGTGCCCGGCTGGATGTGGACTACAGCCGCGGCATGGACATTCTAACCCCAGGAGGATTTGCGAACTTTAGCATACCTTATCATGTTTTTTCCAGCAATTTTTGTAAAACTTGCATGCTTGGGCAAATCATCATGTTGGGGGTTCAGGATGTCGGTCTTTTTAACAATTTGATTTGATCGCATGGATTATTTGGCCTATGTAAGGACCTACCTTGTTTCAGTGCCCCGTGGAGATGCAGAGGGTTTCTGCAACTGGAGCGGGATAAAGTGCTCAACATGGGTGGCAATTTCAAGGCCAACAACACTTCGTTCTTTTTTTGATCCAGAAGGAAATCGGGATCTTCAATGTGTCGTTGAGGGAAACCTGATGGCTGCACGGACAGCCCTGATACTTCTCTTGGTGTCATGCCTTTCTGGAGTGTTCGTGGTAGAGCAACCAAGCACTTCGTTGTTGTTCAGACACCCTCGGCTACAATGGCTTTGTTCCATCCTGCGTGTTACTTGCCATGACCAGCTGGTTTGTTAATGGGGCTACACAATCTACACCATCTCAGTTGGAACATAGTCAGGGTTCAGCCTGTTGCGACAATTGTGGGTTACTTCTGCCTTCCCAGGTCTATCGCTGCAACTTTTGGATGGCTTTCTTCAATTCCCCGACGCCTAAGAGAACATCCTTATGGTCTAACTCTCGTCACATTGCCAAGTTCTGGCTTGGGAAACTAACAAAGGCGGTCAGGGAAGAGCAAAAGAAGAACCATCCAAATTTCAAAACCACCATCAAGTACACTGACAAATCTGGAAAGGGCAGATTTCACGGGTCAAAGCAATTGCGTTCCACACAGAATCTAGTATGCATTTGGTGGGTGATGGCAATTATAGTCTCATGATAGCTCATGACCAGTCATGGCCCCTACACTCCACATATGACTTTAGCCTGAGGAGCTACACCTTTGAATTTGCCATGAAGATGGTTGAAACAATGCCAAGCATGTTGGACAAGATCCAGCACCCAAAGCCTTTGTCCCGTGCAGATGCTGCCAGGCGTCTCAAGCACTTGTGGATGAGCTCAGATGGTCTCGGCGATACCTGGGACGATGCTGAACTCAAAACTGTAGCAATCTACTTGATTGGAGCCAAGGGTTTGGAGGTCCCTCAAGATTGGGAGTGGATAATCCCTTCCCATCTATAGAGATGTTACCTTTGGCCGGCAGTGTTTGGAAATGCTTGCGTGCGGAAGTGGTGGCATAGGAGCTTGCTTTATATCAATGTTTTGGGCTGGTATGCTAAACTTCCAAAATGGGTTTCCAACTCAGCCAATGACATCAATTGATTAGCACCAACTTTTAGTCTGGGTTAAAGCTTTGGACATTTAGGAGCATGCATGCTTCAGTTTGATGCTTGCTTTGTAGAAACACCTTTCCCGAAGAATGAAACCATTTGACATCACATCTCGATCTTGATCTGTGCATCTTTATGATCGTCTGGTCCTTCATTGCCTCTTCAGAAGCTTTAGTGAACGTGCTGAACGATCGTGCTGTACCAGGCCAGCCAGTTGTCATGGATGCTGCATTTTGGAACCAAAGTTTTCGAAATGTGCAAGCAGTGTTCGAAAATGAAGGTGGCATGCTTACAGTATGATGGTTCGAACGAAAATGGTCGTTTTGAAACATCCAGTTTTATAGCGACAACTTGCGTTTTTATAGCGACAACATCCGTTTTTTAGCGACAAACGACTGGTTTTTTTTCGAAGGGTTTTTTGTTCGAAAATTGATCATTCTTGCATGTGAAGAATGGATTTCGAAACTACGACCTTGTACGAACCAGCAATCGTTCGAAAACACTCGAAAGTAACATGTGTACGAATCAGGGTGCCAAGTTTGCAATCTTGGGATATCAATTTGCTTCGATCTCCATGGTAATTTTTACAGTGTGAACCATAGTAGTACCATGAAAGGGTACCCTCTATACTACTTAAAAGAAAGCTCCGTGTTGTTCACCTTTCAGGGTCTGTTTTGGGAACCCTTCCAACCCTTCCTGGCCACGGTGCATCCATTGACCAGGCTGATGGCGGCTCCTAAGTTTCCAGTGCTTCGGAATGGGTGGACTGCGTCCACTCTTCTCTCGGGGATTGGGGCGATGGATCGGGATTGCTTGAGTTCGATCAAGCAAGAGCTACCTGATGATCCTCAAGAACTTCAGAAGTTGCATCAGGTGAGGTATCATAATTGGATTATTTAGGAATCTTGCAAGTTTGAGTCGCTAGGTCCGCTATAGGTGTCGATCCAAATGAATCGTACTGTTGGCTTCACCAGTGTGTTGTGAATATCTCGGATACCAAGACTCTAAGGAAACCATCATAGGCATGCGCATTGTGATTTACCAGCTGCTATAGCACGTTCACTTGAACTGTTGAAATGATGCACGTGCCAGGTTCTGACGGAGATGGCTTCGGTTACAGCATCTCCCAAGCCAGGATTTGGGAGAAGCACTTCCACTGCGACTACAGTCCCTGCAACCACACCAGAGTTGGCAGCGTTGGGTCGTAAGGCTAGATTTGAATTATATGAATGTCATGCATGGCTGAACTTAATAGCTGCAAAACTCGGATGATGAAAGCACCACCTCATGGGGTTCATGTTGCTAGCATATCTTCCATGCAGGTGACAAAGCCGGCTCCATCGACAACGCCTATGTTGGAGGAGGCAGCCGGAGCAAAACCTTTGCCAAAGCAGATCCCTACAGCAACTAAAGCAGTTCCACCAGGGCCACCCAAAGCAAATGTTCAGAACGTTGCAAAGCCTTTGAATGCGGAGGTTGCTCCTCCCAAAGTTGCTGGGCCCCTTGCAGTACCTGAAGCCTCCACCCGACCAGTGCCAAGTAAGAGACCCCAAGCGATTGAGAACACAGCTTGTAAGATGTCAAGGTTGATGGCACATGGGCCACCGCCGCCAGCCAAAGCAGAGAGCAAAGCACCCCCGGTTAATCGCTCTTGGACCACTGAGCTTGATTCAGTGAGTGATAGCAAGAGAAGCCCTGAACCAGCTTCTAGCCTTGTGTTCCCTTCTGGTGCCCCTCCACAAGTCTGCCCAAAAGCGGGTGTGGTTTTTACTCCAGACCCTTCTGTGGCAGAAGTGCCAGTTGACCAGGACACTAGTTCATTCTTAACGCAAGTTTTTATTAGAGTTGTTGGCTTTACCAGTAACCCATGTTTGGTTTTGAGCAGGTTGAGTATACATATCACGTACATTAAAACATGTTTCTTTTATGGTCCTCTTTCCTAAACTCTTTCAAACCGCATGCCCCTAAGGAAAGGAAAATTCAAATCTTGATGGACCTCATGAACAAGCAGCAGGCCCAAATTGCTGAGCTAGTCAAGGCCAACGCAGGCACGGCGAGCTCACAGTTGTTGGCCGACGCGGAGGCCACCAGTGTGGAGACCCATCACCAATTGCAGATCATGCAGGGGTTGGAGCCAGCCAGAGTTTCTCGGACACCAACCATCAGTTATCTGGAGCCAGCCAGCCAGAGTTTCTGGGACACCAACCACGTAGTATCCCACCAGTTGGCACCTATGTTCATTTCAAAAACCGGGCTAAAAAAAACCTTCAACAAAACATAAACTTGTTGAGGGTTTTTTTCGATGGAACTGCAATTGATAAAAACTTTGAAGCCGAAGTGTAGATGTGAACGTATTCAGGATTGCTGCAGGTGTCTTTCATGCTCAACACCAAACCAGTATAGCGCAGGTTCAGATCACATAATATTGGTTTCATGATCATTAACATCATCTTCTCCCAGGTTCCACCTGCATCGGATGGACCTTCCACCGACCAGCCGGCTGCTGCCAAGAATCCGGATTGCGAGCCAGCCAGGGACTGTCCAGAGCCAGCGCCGGACTGTCCAGAGGAACCTCCGAAGGATAAACCTGCAGAGACAGAAGAGACACCATGCGTCCTACATGTTGCCACGCTGTCACGCAACGACCGACTGAAGGTTCAGCGAATGGTGACCCCCAAGCCAACCACAGGGAATCTTGCAGTCCCTAGGGATATCTATGAGATGTGGCAGGGGGGTGATGCTGGGAAACAGAAGTTGCTCTCTCTTTGGTGCAAGTCTGGAGGAGTTAAGGCCAGGCCTGTAGATTGGGATGATTTTTTCTGTTGGTTTTCAAAAATGTCATAATCAATTTGTTTTCGGCAGCCAATGACCATGGCATCTTCAGTACAGAAAATGTCAAGACCATAGAAATGTTTCCAGCCACGATGCATTCCTGAAGGCAATCTTCATGCAGCGCGTTGAGATCTTGTCGACTACCACCAAGTCGAAGAAGATTGAGGTGAAAGGCGGTTTCTATAATGAAGAGGATATGAAAAGCGAATTGGGTTACAGCCCGTTCTCTGGCTACAATAGTTTACGTGCGTAGCGCAATACAATTTTCACAAGTAATATGATGGGTTGCAAGGTGGCCCCTTTAACATGCCCTTCTCCGAACCAAGGGACCGCATCGACAAGATCAAGAAGTGGGCCACTGCCAAGAAACTGGTGAGGCTAGGTAGCGCTAGAAATACTTCTACAGTGAAACTTACCTATGTTCCATGTGTGCCACTGATTGCATCGATATCACATGAACCGGATATTCAAATGCCCAGTTGGATCCTGGTGTCAGGGTCTGTGAGTACGATGAGGGCGAGATCGAATACTGGGTCAACACCCGAACCATGGGCACCTTGAGTCGTGAGGATATGCAAAAGCTATCAGTCTCTCAATCCCATGAAGGAGAAGGGGACGCAGTGGTTCCCGACATGGACATGCAAAGTGGTGGCTTTGAGGATTTGGCCGGTGCTGAAAGGAATTTTCAACTTGAAGGGGATTCCTCTTTGCAGGCTACTAAGCTCATATAATCACATAGCGACTGCAATGAACATACGGATAGAACATGTATGCAGTACATGATTGATAGCTTTTAGTAATTCGAGCCACCTGCATATCGCTCATCCAATCAAAATGAGGCTAAGTCGAAGATTGCTCTATACCTGAAAAACGCCCTGAAGAGCAAGAATTCTTTGTGCACCACCATTGACAAGATCAAAGACCTTGCAGAGTCAGACGCCGCTTGCAAGGGGCCCCTTGGTTAATCCAAGCCCGCCTCCATGTTGGCATCAACCAGCCAGTCAGACAGGAAGCTCTCCAAAAGTCCTTGGAAGCTGCTTGGCTCTAAGGACCCTGACCAAGCTGGAGAACATCGTTACCGATTTGAATGACCAGTATGACCAGCTTGCAGAAGCACAGGCCGAGGGAGAAACCACAGGCTACAGTGACGGGTTTCTTGGCCATGCGTGTAATTCTACCAAAGCAATCTGTGACAGTTGTTCTTGAAGCCATTGGTGATGCCCAGGTTGAATGCCAAGCTGGACAATCTGTTCAAGAACTTGACCAAAGCGAATCTCGGCAACCGGTGCACCTAACCAAGCTTAATTAACTTCTATTCACAGTTTGTTGGAACTCATATTCCCACCTATGGTGCATGTGGACCTGACCCAACAATTTACTTCACTATTCAGCTGAAATGTCTTAGGTACCTCATGTCATGCACCAAGTTGCAATTTCACTCCGTACCCAAGGATGTCGAAGGGAACAACCGCCCAAGCTTCTGCAGGGCCAGCGGCCAAGAACAATTGAACGCCACAGCAGTGCCTCAGAACATGCAGGTTGCAAGCATTCCCAGTCAGCAATGCCAGGCACTTCGTTTCAAAGGCTAAGAAAGCAAAGCGGGTCAAGAACGAGTGAGCTTGGTGTAAGCAACACACAGCACCCGGTATTTCATTTCTTTTTTGCCAGTTGCGCCAAGAGTAGCAACTTTAGACCGATGATATCGATGTGAACATATGTCAATTTGGGGTTGCAGTCCGGGCGATGGCATGTGGAAGTACATGCAGCTCTTAACCTGTGATTGCATTACGGCTTGGGGGCAAAAGTGGTGAGCCAATTTCTTTTCGCACGCAAACGCAGTGAGCCCCAATCAGTGCCAATGTGCATGCAGAAAATCTCTTCTCATATCCTATAAGCAGAAAACCACCCAGTGCCCCATCGCAGGTGTCAGGACTCATCTCAGTGACACAGTTCATCACATCGCAAAGCTATATGCCAAAGGGGTTTCTTGGATGGGTGAGTCAAAATTGAATTGAATTGATCAAATTTGTGTGCAGCATTTCCTTTACCACTCAATCTCCTTTCTTATTGTGCTATCTTAGGTTCCTGCTCTGGATTGCGTGGAGGAAGCCAAAGCTGCTTCAAAGAAGGACAAATGTCCAACACTTCAGCGGATAGCCAAGGCACAGGTGGATAATGCGGATGAACCACTCTTCCGTGCCTTGGTTGGGTGCAAGCTTGCAATGGATTTCCCTAAAGTGGACTTGAAGCTGGACGATCAATTTTCATATCCTTGCATTCCACCAAAAGACCAACTGGAAGTAATTGCCAACAATGGTTTTTTCACAAAGTACTTGGTGTGCCGGTGGCATTCTCTGATGATGTCCTGCCACGATTTTGGAACAAGTATCGCGCAATCTTCCCACAACATGACATATTCCATCAGCAATCTGAAGTGGATTTCTCACACCTGCTGCCCTTCTACTTGCATGGGGATGGAGGGCGTACTTATAAGAAAGATGCGATATTGATTCTGTCGATGTTCCCTGCTTTCGGGGAGGGCAGTGCCAAAAAAAGAGTCGAGCTGCAACCTGGAGCAAAGAGGAAGCGAACTTCAGAGTCAGCCGCCAGCTCTTGCCATGGCAGATCTACTTTTGAACCCGGAGTGAACTTGGTTGGAAACACTTTGTCATGCCGATTTCTCTTCACTGCGATGAAGTGTGAATTTTACAAGGGTGCCCGTCACAGGTTTGCATCTTTGCTAGATCAATGGGGCAGTTTTCTGGAAGATCTGTTCTACAATGGTTTTTCCTACAATGGTGAAATCTGGCGGGTTGCCATTGGAATGACTGGCGATGCACCGTACTTGCGAGAAGCTGGAAATCATAACAGAAGCTTTTCAAATGTCAAAAAGAGTGCAACAAGTACCGCACTGTGCAAAGGTATTTGTTGGCTGTGTGAAGCAGGGAAAACCAATGGTCCCTGTTTTGAGGATGTTCGTATAACTTCAGCTGCTTGGACCAAAACATGTGGTCTTGCAAACCCTCTTCCATGGACTGAGCCGGGACCACTACTGAAACGATTGCCTGCCAACGAGCCTGACTTGGCTGCCTTTTCACGGCCGGATTTGTTTCATGTTTTTCATGCTGGAATTGGAAAAGATTTCACGGCCTCCAGCATCATCTACATTGCCAATCTCATTTTCAACCAAGGACGAATTGAGCGGTCAATTGATGCAGTGAACAATGAGTTGAAGACTTTCCTAAAGGAAACCAATGAACATCTGAACTTTTCGAAGTTTAGCAAGGACATGTTGGGATATCAAGGTTCTCGGAGCTACCCGAAAGGACATTGGTCAAAAAACATGGACACAGCGACGGTGTCAAAGTTTATTGAGCATCTTTGTTTCCAGCATGTGCAGAGTTTCCCTGGTGATCGCCTTCTCTCTTTGATCTATGAGGGCTGTGGTGCTGCTCACCATTTCTTTCATGTGGTTTTCTCGGCATCATATTTTCTTGATGAGTCTGAGGCCTGGCAAATGATTTCGGCAGGTCATGCATTCCTCTTGTCTTATTCAGGTGCAGCTCAGCAGGCCTACAATCAGCGTATGTGTTTGTTTGCTTTGAAGCCGGTGTTGCATTTGTTTGCGCACATCATCTTGACAGCCCTTGAACAATACAAAAAAGACCCTAAGTGCGTTATCAATCCAGTGGCAGAATCTACTTTTATGAGTGAAGATCTGGTTGGGCGAGTGTCTCGCCTTAGCCGAAGAGTTTCTGCCAAGAAACATGGCATCAAGATCTTGTACAGGTACTGTGTTGCTGTCCGCTACCATTTGCACAACCCTGATGGTTTGAGCTTTGAGTAAAAATGCAGCTGATGTGCTCTCCCGTTTTGGTTTTGGCAGATCCAGCTGAAGTTGCTATTTTTTGAAAAATGCTGAACGACCATCTTTTTTCGAAACGTTCAAGTTCTCCAGTAAAGCAGTCTTCGACCCTTTTAAAGCAGGTGTTTAACTTCCTAGGTGATGGTCAATGATGGTAAAATCATTATTATTAGAGTGATAATTCTTGATGGTTGAAGTCAGTAACGGTCATTTGCTGGTCAAGGACGGCGATGGTTCATGAGTGATGTCTATTTATAGTGACGCTTACAATGTTGGCGAATGATGATCAGTGATGCCTTCGAATAATATATTTAGTCATACTATGTCACAGTCAACGGATGAACCATGATGTTTCAGTCAAGATGCATGATGAATGGCGAATGATTATAGGTTTCTTGGAGATCCGTACGGATATGAACTACGACCCCATTTTGAAGTTGCTTCTGTGCTCCCGCAATCTATAGTTGGTTCCCGTTGGATTCTGCTGGTGTAGTGCTGTTTCAACGGCACATCATAATCTTTTGTGTTCTCATAGCGAGAAAGGGAGCAAAAGAGTGGCTTGCCATGCATGAACCCACCAAAAAAATCACAGTCAATCATAATCGGAAATCCGTGGTGACAACCCTTCTGCAATTGATGGCAAATCATGGCAAGTCATGGCAAATCATCATCCAGTGGGGCAACCAAAACTGAAGAGAACCGACTCCTTTGGGAGAGTTCAGCTGCCCACTTCTGGGGCGGTTATGGGCGGGTAGGGTCAAGAGCCACGTACCCTGGCTGGACGTATCCTGCTTTGGCTACGGTGTTCAGTGTTGAGCACTCCAGAAGGTTGGGATGCTTGGTTATATTCTGAACCCATCCGTACCCATGTGCTGGTACATCATCTAGTGTTGTGGGTTACCTATGATCGGCCATTCTCAATATCAATGAGGTGGTGAGTTGGTTATTACATGGTTATATATTAGTTGGTTGTCAGTTGGTTATCAGTTGTTTTTTTCGATTTATTGAGTGATTGTGACACCTTTGACCCATTCATCGGTGGGCTTCGCCCAGATCCCCAAGAGCTGAGAAAAAGATTGGTCGACTGGGTAAACTGCACATGCCGGGGTGCCTTGGGTCCGCTGGTGGTCACTGAAACCCCCGGGTGCGCTGTCAGGGTGGGAGTTGTGAACCCCACTCTGGAACTTGAGTCTCATCACAAAATACCCAGAATTTGGAGGGCACGGGTGCCCTCGAAGCAGCTTCAACCAGCCAAGAGTTGTCGTTTGTTGTTGGAAACCTCTCAAGCTTGATGTCCAAGTGAATCCTTCATCGCTTGGTCGCCATGATGTGCCCCCGTAGTTCTTGTTTTCTTGTCAGGTTCATCCGCAGCCTCATGTGCTTCTTGATGCACATACAAATTGTACCTGTATGACGTAATGGTACGCCTCATGAAAAGCTCCAGATTGATTTGGGCCGTATATCAGTACACTACGTGCCCATGAAACTATGCTGTTGAGTCCCTTTGAAGCAGACCAGGGCGGCTATACTGAGGTTACTGCGAGTTGTTTGGAAATCTCTGGCTGAAATCACCTGGGCCGGACGGCTTTACTGTGCTCCTTGGCGCATGTCAGATTTCGACGGCAGTAGTCGATGGCAGTAGGGGCTTGAGGAGCGTCAGGCAGTTGTAAGGGGTTACAACCCAGTTTAGAGCTGGATAAGCCAGAAACATGTTGGGGGAAGCTAAAGGTGAACCAATCATCCAATTTCGAAGAAGCGACAGGGAAACTTATCAGGTCTTGCCAGGAAAGTACCCTACTGGCACGTGGTTTCCCCTATTGGCAGGTGGTTTCAATCAATTTTGTAGTTTCCCAAATGTATTAACAGCTATGGTTGGATGGCTGGTTCATCTTGGTATACCCCCTGATATTGTTGACAAAATGGTTGATGATAGTAAGTTAACAATTGCTAACAATTGTTAACAACCTGCTACTTGGCGGTTCAAAATGGTTGATGATGGTAAGTTTGATAGGGAAACCGTGGGATTTTCTATGGTCAACTATGGTTGATAATTGTTTATAGTTGGTGGTTGATACTGGTTAGTATCAGGGGATGCTTGACCAACAACAACGGTTAGACAAGTACTACTTGGCTTTATGATTTTGCACGTAGCAATTCACCAGGATGGAACCATGCCTAATCACCCCTGGTTGACCAGTTGGCCTAGTCATCAATTCGCCCGTGGTCAAACACTGACTAAGCATTAATTGACCATGTTGACAAATAAAGAGCCATCAATTAACCATCAATTCGCCATCAATCAGCCATGAATAAGCCATTAAGAACCATTCAATTCACACTTCAACGGACAGCTGGCTATGGGTCAAAACCCTTAGTCCCCCTGGTTCCCCCATCATTAGCCATTGTTTTCCCAATGAAAGTGTTGGTGGCTATCTCCCATGAAATTGGTTGGTTAACTGCTTGAGCCATAGCCATATATAGCTGGTACATCCCCTAGTATTGTTACTTATTATCCACTATTATTAACCATTAACCATCAACCAGCTATTATAAACCATTGGCCAACTCAATGAGCCATCAGTCAGTACCCCATGCATCATCCTTCGCTCCCAGATTTCCCTGTAACACACCGAGGAAGGGCGTCTTGACTCTCGCCGATGTCGCCGCTTCCATGGGTTCACCTTGGGTTGGGCCATGGGTTGCTATGGGTTACCTTGGGTTCAACAACTGATGGGTACCATGGCTTAACATCAACAGCCACGGGTTGATGGATGTGAATGGCCTTGGCCATGTGGAAACGCTATATTTGATACTGGTCGCAGGTATTTCAATGCTTACATTCTGAAAAACAGACGCGCGCGTTTATGTATGCAGATTCCTGGCATGCACTTAAATGCAAATATATAGATGTCCGCAAAGATGTAAAGGCGCAATCAACTTGTACATGTAGGTTGTTTCTCAAAACAGGGGTACCCCCCAAATCATCCATTACTAGTCATTTATAGTAATAAACCAACCATTTTTTGGGGGTCCCCTATGGCTTGAGAAACCACCATGTAGGTTGTTCTTACCCATCCATATATTTACATATAAATCATATATCTCATATGTAGGTTGTTGGTCATCGATTCGTATGCCAACCGAACGGTTTCGGTTTCACTGCTGGGTCGGTCACGAGAAGTCGTCAATCTTCGTCCATCCCCATGATCGGCAGTGCCCCGCATTCCAGCCTGCTGCTGCGGTGCTCGGTGGCTGTTTGCGCTGATGAAGGCCTCACAGTTATGGCTATGGATCAATTTTAACCAACCAACTAATGGGGGATAATGACCAACAATAATAAGGGAAACAATGGTTAATGACAGGGGAACCAGGGGTACAGGGTTTTGACCCACTGCCTTATGAGCCAAAGATTCCCATGTCGTCAACACTTTGAGTCGGGCATTGTTTCTTTTCTGTCCATGCAGCACAATTGTGTAGGGGACTTTTTGGAGGAATTTGGGTTTTCCAGTTGAGCCTTGGTGTTGTTTTCCTCCAGAGATCCCAGGGCTGCGGCGGACTGAGGATGGAGATCTATAAGTTTTACCAAGATCCGTTTAGCAAGGAAGAGCTGGCTCAGATTCGGGCACACTTCGGACACTTGGATCATCCCGACTACCTTAACCCTTGGCGGACCCCGGGGGGGCTAAAAGATGTTGGGACACTTGGATCTACTTGAACTTTCGAACAAGTGCAGGAACTCCTCCCTGCATTGAACCTTGCTGGTATGGCATTTGATGATGGATGACCAGTGATCGGGGTAAAGAACCAATAGCAGCTACGAATAACGGACCACAACAACGTAGACATCATCAACATCAACGGAGCAACAACATCAACAGAGCAACATGAAACATCAAGAGCATCATCAACGGCACACTATCATCAAACATCATTGGCGTCCCGTCCCAGGTCGCGGGTCCCTGGGCGACACCTTCGGCTACATCCAAAACAACGTGGCGGAGGGCGAGGACCAGGGGCTAGCGGATGGTGGTCGCATGGTTGCATGGTAATATCCAACGAATGGTAGTTAATGGATGTTAATAATGGCTAAAAAAGCTTGATGGTGGTTAATCATGGGTAGTAAGTAATGGTTAGTAGCATGATTGTGTGGTAAACTGATACTTGCTAACTCTGTTGAATTTTGGTTAATGATGCAGTGGTTGGTTATTGATGGTTGTAGCATGGTCCATGAAGTGTCATTAATTACTGATATACTGCATACTTAAACTAGTTTGGTGGTGTGATTGACATTGCTTTTTCCCCAGTATAAGGGGATGGGTTGACTAATGTCTTTCAGAGGGGTGGTTCAACCACGGACCTGGCTTAAGGTCAATAATGATGGTGAGGTTGGTTACTATAGTGATTATTGCCTTGTCATGTGGCATTATTAACCACTACAGCGGCTATCATTAAGCACTGCCACCATTCAACCATTGTGAGCCATCAGGCATTATTCAGTTAAAAAACCATTCATAACCATTACGAAGTAGTATGGTACCTAGTTCACCATTGTCAACTATCAGAACGCGTGATTAACCATCATGAAAGCGATCTCAAGTTTCAATTATGAACTATTAGCCATAACCATTTTGAAAGCAATCTCAAGTGTCAACTATGAACTATTAGCCATCATTTTTTAGCATATCACTTCGGCACCATTGAGCCAATTCAACCAACCATTGCAAAACGATAGGCCTGCAACCGTGTTTTGAGGTGCACGAGTCCCCCGGGAAGTACATCATAATCCAAGGGGAGCGAGGCTCACCGATGGCAGCGCCCACCAGGAAAACGACACGGAGCGTGAGGAGGAGGCGGTGGGGGTTTCCCACCTTTTGGCGCGTGAATTTTTGAAGTCAACTGTCAATGTGTAAATCCAAGACTGCCGAGGCAACTTGTTTGCTGTGGCTAATGTGTGGCAGCTAAGAACAGTTCATCTTTATCAAGCGTTGCCCGAAAAGCCATGAGAACCAACACTGGGGAGCACATCCCTCGAATGCAGAGATTGCAGCACGGCACCGGGCGCAGGCAAAGAAGCAGAGGGTGCCTCGTATCAACCTCCGTGGTGATAGCAGATTCTTTGAGGGCTTCAACAACTGCAAGTGCCCTGGGCAGGGTGGTGGATTGCTTGCTGAGATGGATTCATGGGCCGTACGAAACCTTGGCTTTGTGGGGGGGTGTAAGAGATCCATGTTAACCCAAAAGTGATCTGATTGGTGGTTCTTTAACGGTGTGTAATCATGGTCAACCATAGGTTTATGAATTGGGGAAGTGCAATTTTAACGGGAAACCAGTTGGTGAACTTGGGGGATACCCCCTGTTCCACCAGGGTTTCTTCATCCAGGGTTGGCATTCGCCAGAACGGTTGGATTTCCTGGAACTTTTGGTCTGCCGAGAAGTTGATTGATCCCCGAAGCGGACCTCCGAGGTCTGGCGAGGAGCTAAGGAGCCAGGGTATCCCTAGGAGCTATACAGGAGGGGGTGTGTAACCATGGTAGTGGTTGGTTGGCCCAGGTCCAAGATGTGTCTCTGACGATCGTTCTCAGCTGCTCATCGCCGCAGGTACTTTGAGGATGACCAGTCCTTGTGGGGCACCATGAGTTTGGGCTCCTGAGCCGCTAGGGGTGCAGCGAAGCCAGCCACGCTGAGTGTGTACAGAACCCCCATGGCATCAGGGAATTACTTGGCTAACGAGCTGGGCGATCACCTACATCCGGAATGCCCAGCAGGCACTGTAGGCCCGTGTGTAACACACGTGCGATTAGCTTTAGTGGCATCCCACGGATATACCGTGAGGCAAATTTGTCTACAAAGCTATTTTCGTAATATGGTATAAAATTGAGCAGTTTGCGTCTCAGATATTTGGCAATTGATGCAATTGGGTGTGCCACTTTCATATCCACTGCATCTCGCTCGGCTATGATTGGTGGTGTGAGAAAAAAGAAGGCAGCGATGAGCGGCGACATCACTTTGCATGGCTTGTTAATTGACCTTGGTCAATTCTTTGGTTGGCCAGGAACCATTTAGAAAGAAGCATGCACTTGAATCACATCAATTAACCCGTGGCTTTGTGCAAACATATCTCTACATGGCGTTAGATTGCAATTGTACGTGTAATCACGCATGCATGATTATGAATCATGAGTGATTATGACTTACATTTGTTTCTGTGCATGCATGTGCAGGAGTGAAAAACATATTTTTGTTTTCATATGCGTTTTTAGCCCAGTGCTCCCAAAACATACACAAATGGATGCATACGTGAATGTATATTTATGTTTATAAATTTTATAGACGACATAGATGGATGCACATTTGTGTTGACTTAGTTAATTAGATCATGTGCACATGTTGTCATTTAAATGACATTAGTTGTGAAGATCATGGTCAAGACCACAAACACCTGTTGCCATATGCACCCTTGCAGTTTCACAACTGGCACCACGTAAGTCTTGGCTGTGGATGACTCCGCGTAGGTGCACTGTCATTGGTCATCACATCATGAACCACAACAGTGCAAAACTTATATAAGCATTGATCATCATTAATTAAGCTCTATGACTGTACCAGATCTATACGTGACTGTGTGTGTGAACAGTGTCATTCTCAAATTAACCCTGATATGGTACGGTTGATATAGCACACATGTATGGTTCACCATTGTAAATCGTCGTTTACCATCATTCACCTTTTTTTCAAGCATAGTCATCAACACTCATGGTTGATCATTCCAGATTCACCATGTTGAACCATAGTCATCAACACTAGTGCTTGGTCATTCCATGCTATGAAGGATTTCTCTGCGCACATCGCATCTCATCGACAGGTCACATTGCCGGACGGCTCCGTCAGAGTCGCTGGGCTGGGGTTGCTCTCACAAAGGCAGTGCTTGGTGGTTACTCCACTGAGTAGCGCAAGCTACTCACCACAATTATGAGGGTTTTACCCATGATGTAAAAGGTCATTTACCATGGTTATGCATTCAAAATATTTAAACATGTTGATGTATTTAGATTGGCATGTTTAAAACACGAAAATCCATATGTGCATATTTCCAGGAAACCGGTGGTCATCCAGGTTTTTTATATGCACATTTTTTTGCATAAATACAATGAACCGATCAGCATTTCTAAATTGGTAGATCCAGCCGTTAAGGATGGTTTTAACAGTCAACAAGGGTGAATCATAGGTACCCTTGGCCCCCAAAGCCATCACTTTTATAGCTTATGACCCACATTTTGGAGGGTAAAAACCTACCTTTTTTAGGGTTTTGGGGGCCATGGCACTTAATGGTTATTAGGAGGTAAGGACAACCAGTACTGTAATGAATTGTTAGTTAACTATTGCTATTAATGGTTAGTGCATTCGTCAAAAAACCACTCTGAGTTTCACCAGTCCAACAGCTGGTGATTTATCATTATTTATCCGCAAGCAGAGGGGGTTTGTCAATTGATATGGCTCTCTTCATTGTGCGCACACATATAGATATGTTTTACATGTATATACAGATGTAGATATACACACAATTTGTGTTTGTGTGGCGGTGGGGGGAAATAACATTGGCGGGGCCTAGTGGTTTCAAACCTTCAGCGTTGACCCACCAGACTTTGCATCTTTGAAAGGACCGGTCGGACCAACTAGAAAAAACATATAACCAGTGATTATATCTTCTCATCAACACTACAAGGTGGGCCCCTAACCAGCTATAAGTTGGGTTATAACTAGGGTAGCTACCAGTTGTAGTAGATATAACTTTAGTTAAATGGCCTTGTAAACCAAGTTATAACTGGGGGGGGCCACCTTGTAACCATAGTTCTTTGGTTAGTTGTAAGGACTGCATGGGATCGTTTGTTACAGCCACCCTGATGTAAGCTGGTGGACATCCAGCTCCAATGGTGGATGACATCCAGCTAACCAAAACCATGCTTGGATGATGAGCCGATTTGGAAACCGCTGGGTGTCCAAGTCAATCCATAGATTATGCCCAGCGACCGGGATCCATTGACACCTGTGGAATTTCGTCTTTCACCACATGATCTCCTATCTATTGTTGGACAGCATCCATTGTCATCCTTGACTAGCATTCTATATATCATTGCTTGGCATTCTATATATTGTTGGTGAATCATCACTCAGTGTCACGGACAGTTGTCCATCATCATCATTGTCATCATTGTCATCCTCCCCATCATGATCGTCGTCGTCGTCATCATCATAATCGTCGTCGTCGTCGTCGTCGTCGTCATCATCATCATCATCATCATCATCAAAGAGTCAATCACCGTGATAAGTCAGAATTTCTCATACTGAGGGGTCGCTAGCTCAAGCTCGATCATCGGCATCAACATCAGTATGACATTTTTTGACCACATTCGCTGGGACTCTCAACAGCACTTTCATGATCATTGCTATCATCCAGAGCATGAAGCATTACATCGAAGAGGCTGTGTTTTGCCCACAAGGTAACGTACACATCAAACAAATCAATAAAGAATCAATCAATACATCGATCTATCTATTTATCTATCTATCTATCTATCCATCTATCTATCTACCTTTTTTTAGTATAATTATCTTTATCCATCTGTATTTCAAAAAATATGTATAAATTATTCCTTTAAATTATATAGATATACGTCCTCAATGTCCTCGCCGCTTCTTCAGGAAGCAACCAGCTACTCCACTACTCCTTTGGAGATCGCCGAGGACGGTGAGTGGAGTGTCCTGAACCCTTGGTATTCAGGGAGCTGAGGGGTACATTGGGGATCCTAAGTATGTCAACGCTAACGACGAAGCTACATACATATTTGCCATATGACGAGGAGATGATTCAATAAATGGCAAGCAAGCTCAGTCGAAAGGTCCTCCGCGGATATCCCAAGCGGATGCCAAAGCAGAGTAGCACTAGATCTTGGCGACTACTCCATCATATGTTCATCCTTTAGGTTGCACTTTGAACCCACGAAGCATCCAGAGTATGCCAGAGTAATTATACTTCCTGCAGGGCGCCATGAAACCTACCTTGCCTTCAAAGCCGGATATGTGAAAGCAAGCAACCTGTCAGAATGCCGAACTTGCCTTTGGTTTCACTGGATTTTCTTTGGTTGATCCCAGCTACAAAAACTCATTGGTGACCGCCATGGACTCGCTGGGTTGGTGAAAACTCAGTGGTTCAGCGAAAGCCAATTTGTCATGTCCAGAAATGCGGGAGAGCGATCCCGAGGTTGTTGCCCATGTCATCAAAAGACAAAAAAAGTTGATCGAATGATTCCCAGGCAGGTTGTCCCTTGTTTTTTTCATGATCAGGTGTATGCCTTTGGAAATGGATAGTGTTACATGGGTGTTTCTCAGAATAGGGGTACCCCCAAATCATCTACTGTAATTATTAACCATTTATATCCATTTGTAGTCATAAACCAACCATTTTTTGGGGTCCTCAATTTTGAAAAACCACCACATGATCTTACATGCATGTTTGGCATATCCCAAGTCATGGTCCAACCACATCTGTTCAGCGCACGTCGTCGCCAGGGCATCTCCAAACGCCTGGCTGCTGATGCAGTGGTGGCACTGGTGGAGTACACGGAGTGCGGGCACCGAACCGCAGAACCGCACGCCTCGGGATACCTCGTGGGCGACAAACAGGTCATGGTTAAAAACAGTCATTACCATCGATACCCTGTGCGCCACCAGCTAGCATGAAGGGTGATTTGTTAACAATTGTGGTTGACAATTATGGTTGATTAGTGGTTAAGAATGGTAATCCCTACCCTTCCAGTTACCAACCCTATAGTAGGTAGCTAACCCCAGTCACAACAGTGGTAGAAACCAGCTGGTTACGGATTATAGTGGTAAGTGGAAACGTAGGGACAGATATTAATAGCCAAAAACCAAGAGAGAGATAGCCATTGCTCATTGGGAATGCTTAGCCAGTAATGACCAGTCACCATTTACTGAACATCTAGTGATCATAATGATCAGCTATCAACTTTTACCATAAACTATCAGCCATCGTTATCAAGCATCAGCCATTAACATCTACACACATTGACCCGAAAGCATTCACCAATGCCAATCACCATTCTGTTGGTCGCTCATTCCAAGCAGCCACTGATGATGGCAACGTTGGCAGTGGTCTTGGCCCCCAGTTTTGGAAAGCCCACCGGGTAGAATTTAGAAGTACCGTCATCGATGTTCAAAGATTGGGGGCGCTGGTAACCCCAATCATCCCTAGCTGCGGTGAATTTTGTAATACAGCCAATGTCGGGGATGGCCAGCGAACACCCCTGAACCAATCAACTATTCTTCGCCATGGCTGATGCAACAACTGTTGATGGTATTTTTCTTCGTGGCATTCATTTGCGGCTTCTACCCAGTTGAAAGATCCGAGGACTTTTGCAGAAAGATTTGAAAAAACACTTTGATGGAAGGGATGGTATGTAGTATTTAGTATGAATTGAAAGTCATACGGTTGTTTAGTTTGTTATTCTGTCAAAAGTGTTGGTTGTTGGTTCTATTCCGTGATCTTAGATTACACTCGGTCACTGTCGTTTCTGGTTCAGTTGCAGTTGTAGTACATGTAGGCGCCCGATTATGTAACCACCCTTACCAAACTGGCCGGCAGCCAAAACATTGTAAATTACAACAGAACATGGGAATTTCCAGGCATTCCAACCAGATTGTTTTCCAGGATTTTTGTAGGGAATTGTTGTGACAGCGAAGACAGCTCCTCATCAACGTTACTATCATCATGGTCGCCATCATCAACGTTACTATCATCTTGGTCGCCATCATCAACGTGGCTATCATCATGGTCGCCATCATCAACGTGGCTATCATCATGGTCGTCATTATCAACGTGGCCATCATCATCACAGACCTAAGTGTGGCAGGAACAAGTTCAAGGGTGGCAACCTAATCGGGTACTACATGTAGTACCTGCTAGTGCTAGCACTAGGGACAGTAATTAATGGTCGGATTGGCAAAGTGTGCCGCGACAAGTCCGCCAAGCTGCTGATTTTCCAAAACAAAATACACCAAAGGTATACATGTGAATCCAGGTTGGCTTGAAAAAATCTGGTTGGTGGTTACTTTTCATGGTCATTGTTCCCCAATACATTGGGATTGCTGGTTGATTAACCCATATCTTCTGGATGGCAAAACTAATGGGTGAAGCGTCATCAACCATCACCAGCCATCATAAACCATGAATCAACAAATCACCTTTGATTATGAACAGTAAAATTAACCCATTTGTGATTACCCACCAGCCAGCGGTGAATGAGATGGTTGATAGCAATTTTGGCCAACACGTAAATTTTCGGTTAGTAATGGCACATAGTTTTCAGCCACATTGTTATAAAACCACCAACCAGAAAACGTATACCTTGGCGCACCATTTGCCCTTAAGGCCCTTAGACGACAGCTGTGCCCCTTGTGTGGCGGCTGCCGGGGTGCCCAGAAAGACGCCCGTGAAGGGTTTAGCGCTGCAAGCGGGGCACCCTGTCACGGAGCTGGGAATGGTTGATGGTGCGAGCTGGTGTAAGATGGTGTAAGTAGTGGTGGCTGATCATGAAGCTTCTTTTTTGTGTCAATGTTTTACCTAGACTTGCGTTCCTTAGTGATAGTTAATGACTAAGGATTTATTGTTCCACCATCGGTATACTTGCCCGATATTGTTTGGAAAATTTTGGAAACAATGATTCATAGCGATTAGTTATTGTATATGGGTAAAATGAGATATCCCTGAAAGAGGGGATCGCCATGAGCGGAGCAAAGAGCTCGGAGATGGATCTAGATCCAGAAGGAAGGAAGAGGCAAAAAGAAGAACAGACACCATCATCACTGGAAAGACAGACCAAAACAAAGAAAAGTGAGGAAGAGAAAGATGAGCAAAAGGATGATCTTGAAGAGACAGCGAAGACCAATCGTGAGTTGTTTCCTACAACACCCAGCACATACACAACCTACTACACAAAAGAGCATCGCAAAGGCAAAGAGCCACGATGGAAACCGCAGCAGGCAAACATAGAAGAGAGAACAATGCAAGCAAAAACCCCACACACGGCAAAAAAGGAAACAGCGTCATCCAGTGAAGCAACGGACCTCAGCAAGCAGCTGACGCAGCAGATCCGAGAAGCCCAAGAAACTATGGCCAAAATGCAGGCAGCCATGGAGAACAATTCACAGCCACCATTTGTCCAAGAAATGCAGCAACAGATCCTCAACCTGCAGCAGAACATGCAGGAAGTACAACAGCACACAGAAGGTTTGAAAAATGACATCCGAGATGTCGACATTCTGACCCAACATGTCCATGACACCCTTTACACCCAGCAGCAAAGAGAAGCAGCCAAGCAAACAGTAGCGAAAGGATGGCCGCATCACTTCACAGATGAGGAGCGTGACAGCGTCATCAGTTGGTATGCACAAAAGGCTGGAGTCGGAGGACAATACACCACAACGCATGGCAGGTACATACACGGCCGCTACCGAGGATCACCAGTGACAATCATTCACTGGAACAGTGCATGGGCAAAACAGCAGTTTGAAGCATACATATACAAGCGATACAACAAGCAATTCCCAGTCACAATCTGGGACGCCAACAACCAGACAGTGTATTTCGGACAACAACCGCACAAAATCCATTTCACACCGCAGACGAGTGACATGGAAAGAGAAGTCAACCTTACCATCAAAGCAGCGCTGCACATTTTGACCAACAACAGCAGCAGCAATCTGGCAAACACATGGAACAAAATAGCAGTGAAATGGCAGGACAAGTTGGCAGTGAGAGTGGCAGACAACGCAGTGATCTTTAAACTGCTTCGGGACAAGGAAGACTCCAAATACTTGTACCTCCACATCCACAACGATTATTTTGACGTCATCAATGACAACTGGACGCAGGGCTGGGAAGAAGCCAACAGCAAGACCAAGCATCCCAAATACAGGCACTATCCATATATGCTGAAGTTCGCGACTTTGAGAGGCAACGAGGAGTACTACAACATGAGAGAGGCCAAGTGGGACGAGAAGAATGCGGATGATGATGACCTGTGACTAGGATCTTCCTTCGTGAGAGCCAAAGTCACAATGAAGGAATTAGAGAAGAAGAGAAGAAGAAAGAAGGAATTAGGAGAGAAGAAGGAACTAGGTAAGATGGAAATAGGTGAAAGACATCGGCGTGACCGGTATTTAGGTAGGGCTTTCAACCAAAGAAACCAAAACAGTACAAAAATGAAGTACCCTCTTAAGGTGTGCCGGGATCCCTGCAGCTTGGCTGCAGGGAGCGAAAACCCCCCAACAACCTTCCCCAAAGATAGGCTTGTGCTACAGAAGAGAAGGAATAAGAAGCGGGCTGAAAAGCGTAGGCTATGGAGATATTTTAAATCTTTAAACGGGAAGGTCAGGCCTAACAAGGCCCAGGAAACCAGATGCATTCGAGCCCAGAGAAAAGAAATGAAGGGCAGTTTCAAAAGTTTTTATAGGGAGATGTATAAGACTGTAGATTCTTTAAGTCGGAATCACAAAACAAAGGGACACAAACTTCCATACGGATCTCCATTAAAAGCCGCTACTTTGAACATAAGAGGTCTCAGTGGTCCGAATGGTATCACCAAACGACAACTTGTTGGAGACGTCATGAAAAAAGAATGCTTGGATATTCTGTTGCTTACGGAAACACAGGTTAATTCTTCT
>VSDK01005763.1:237986-249097 GCA_009767595.1 Symbiodinium kawagutii
AGTAGTGATATCCAGCCGGGGAAAAACGATAGGGAACACGCTGGAGTCGGCATAGTCCTTCACAAGCGATTGAAACCATTTTTGTATGAAGTCAGGCAAACCAATGGCAGAATTATGGCTATCCGGTTGAGATCTAAAGGCATGAATCTGGCTTTTGTCTGCTGTTACGCCCCCCACAGTGGGCATTCAACTGAAACAAAAGAATCTTTTTATGACTCATTGCAGAACATGCTGAACGAGTTCAAGAATGCTGCTTACATTGGAGGGGATTTTAACGCTAGAATACAACACAGATATCTTAATGAAATTAATGTTATGGGACCACATATATTCGGCCGAGGAAGAACTTATCTGGAAGGGGTCGCCCCAGCGACCAAAGAAAACAGAGATCTATTTGTTGATTTTTGTATTGCCAATGAATTACGGATTCTTAACACGGATTACCAAAAAACTGCGTCTAAACAAGTGACTTTTAGGGAAAACACCACTCAAATTGGGGACGATTTTTCACCGGAGAAATACGCGCAGTTAGATTTTTGGTTGACTAGGTGCAAACATAAAAACCATTGCACAGATGTACAAAGCCGAACTGATCTTTACCTGGATACTGATCATTATTTGCTGGAAATCAAGGTTCGTATAAAAATGGCGGCCCGTAGGCCTGCCCCAGTTAAAAAAGCATTTGTTTTTGCTAAACCCTCTAACGATCAGTGGTTGGACTATAACCAATCAGTATCCAGACTGTATCAGACATCACTGCAACAACATGATGGAGAACATTGGAAGTGTTTTAACAGCGCTGTGGAAACAGCAGCAGCCAAATGCCTGTCAAGAGACATTCCGACCAAGAAAAAGGATTATTTATCTACATATACATGGAATCTCATAAAATCTCGTCAACGGTCCTATCAACAAGGTAAACATGAAGAAGTCAAAGCTCTTGACAGGCAAATTAAAAAGCACGCTCGTTCAGACCGAAAGAGGCAGGTGGTCAACCAGTTCCAATTAGATCCGAGTGATCCACATCGAAAGAAGATGTGGAAAACCGTAAATTACCTTAAAAAGGATTTTAAGCCATCATACATAAGTATGCGTGATGAGAGTGGCCGTTTGGTCCCTCTCAAAGAACGTGCTGAGACAATTGCTGCCTACCTCGAACAGCACCATTGGTGCAACGATTGCGGTCGTGGCCCGCTACCCCAGCAGCAGAATATAGGAAATGATTTGGAGTGTGACAGTACCCCCTTCTCTTTGGAAGAACTGAAGGATGTGTTGAGACATTTGAAAGTAAATAAACAGCCGGGTCCAGACTGCATAGTTGCTGAGTTGTACAAATGGTTGAGTACTGAAAATAAACAGTTTCTAGTAGATATTTTGAATCAGTGGTGGACAGCTGCAACAGTTCCGCAAGACGTCTTACTAGCACGAGTGGTCCCAATACAAGAAAGGTGATATTGATAATCCGTCAAATTACAGACCTATATCTTTACTTAATGTGCTGTATAAAATTTATGCTTCGCTTGTCCGTGCCAGAATTCAGAAAGCAGCTGAATTCAAAGTTTCACCAACGCAGTACGGCTTCAGACCTAATAAGTCCACTGCACACGCCACATATTTAATTAGAAGGTTGCAGGACTGGTCAGAGCAGAAAGGCGCACATTTTTATTTAGCTTTAATTGATTGGGAAAAGGCGTTCGATAAGGTACAACACGATAAGTTGTTTGCTTCCATGTCTCGTCTTGGTTTTTCCAGCCATTACATTAACATCATCAAAGGATTATACCAGTCGCCAGCCTTCTATGTGCAGGATCAATATGGCTGTTCCGCAACCAAGATCCAGAACACAGGGATTCGCCAAGGTTGCCCGTTGAGTCCATATTTGTTTCTACTTGTGATGACTTGTATTGATTCAGATGTGAAACAAAATTGTTCAGCTGTGGTGACAAATGCGCGAATTCCTGGTGTGCAATTTGATTCTGTATACTATGCTGACGACACCATCTTATTTTCAACTCAACCTATTGCCCTGAACGAATTGTTACTCCATATTGAAGATTGTTCTGAACATTATGGACTAAGAATAAACAGAAGTAAATGCCATTCCATTCACATGTATCAAGAAGCAATTATTCATTTTCGCGACGGGGCCCCCTTAAATAAAACTCACGATGCAACTTACTTGGGCAATAATTTGAACTACGCTGTCAATATAGCACGCGAAGTTTCACAAAGAATCCAAGACACCAAGAGGACTTGGTTGAGGCTAGATGCACTATGGAAAGACAACAACTCCAATCCCAAATGGATGCTTTTGATCTATGATGCAGTCATCAGAAGCAAACTATTGTATAGCTTAGAAACAGTACACCTTACGGAAAGTTTACGAAAGAAACTGGACGCGTTTCATTTGAGAGGCCTCAGAAAAATTTTGCGAATGCAAACGACGTATGTAAACAGACAGAACACCAACCAGCGAGTTTATCAAACAGCTTCAGACATCGCCTTCCCATCAGGTAATGGTTGTGTTAAACCATTCACTGAACTACTTGATGACAGAAGAATAAAACTCGCTGGGCACATTCTTCGGTCGCCGAACAGCGACCCTTTAAGGCAGGTCACATATCAGCCTGACAGCGCAGACCCCGTTGAAATAGGTAAAAGACGTGTAGGCAGACCTCGACAGCAATGGACTTTCAGATCTAATGAGTTAATCCATAGCAAAATAAGCCACACGGACTATCGAGGATTTGATTTTCAAAACCAAAGTATTTTGACGGCTGCGCGACAACGTAGAGTATAGCTCGACTGTCATCTGGTGCCAAAGCACCTTCTTTCAATGCCGGGACCGTACGGCAAGAGGTGCAGGGCGATAGAAAAAATCAATAATAAAGGTGAAAAATGGTTGTGCCTCCAGATAAAAGGCGGGAGGGGGCAGTCAAAAATGCGATCAACCGGGGTGAAAGTATGGTTAATGGATGTTAATCGTAAACATTGCTGTTGTGATGGTTGATAGAAAATGTCAACCAGACATCTCTTTCCAGCCATTTCGCTTCGCAGATAGATTTAAAGATTACCATTTTGCACGATCGCCTTGACTCTTTGACGCCAGATGATTGATAGCTAGATCGAGTGTCACTGCCTCTATCCCAAGTGCTTAATAGAAACACGCTTGGCATACGTAGCCCATAGGCTTCCACAGGCTATATTGTAATTTTGGTGGATGTTGTAATGATCTTTTTTGCACACCACCAAGGATGGAGAAGAAGATGAGGACGGCACTGGTTCTTGGGACCGTTTCTGTGCGGCCTTTGCTTTGGTCAGTGTCAAGGATGCTGCTGCTACCCTGGGTAACATAGAAGTTGCTCGAGTTTTGCAGAGCCAGTTCAGAGGTGCCATACGTGTCCAGAGTGCTGGTAGCTCATCCTTGTCTTCTAGAGGGTCTGGTCAACCCATGGTCCCTATCCGTAACTAGCTGGTTGGTGGTTTCAATTATCTTCAATTTTAAACCTTACTCATTTCACCAGCATGTTATTGGAATGAGGCCGCCAACCAGCTAGTTGCGATACACTGCTGAATTTCAAAGGGACGTACCATGTCACACTGCCGCGGCGCAGCCTTCGACCCACCACGATGGAGGTGAAAACAGCCTCTATGACATCACGCTCCAGACATGTTTGCTATGGGCTATGGGGGTTTCTTGAAATTGGAAACCCTAGAAATGGTTGGTTTATTACTAAAAATTGCTTCTACCGGATGATTTAAGGGCACCCCGAACCCCTATTCTGAGAAACCACCATATGATTGTGCACGGTTGCGTGTCCGTATTCGTAATTAACTACCCCAAAAAATGGAATATTCACCAAGGGCACAAGGTCTTGACAAGCCATGTGAATAATGATGCAGATATTTGGGAGCGTCAACCAACCAGCCAAGCAACCAACCGTGTATTGCTATGAAATATGATGTTGCTGTCTAGTTATTCTTACTTTTCAAGTTAGCTATGAATCAGACAACGACTACTGAGCCTTGTGGGGATAGACCTCAGGGATCCTCAGGGTCCACCACTGCTCAAGGAGGAAGAATCTGAGACGAAGGGACAACTTTGGGATCTCACTAGGCCTTTGGAAGGCGCGTTCCACCTGCGACAAGCTGCGTATGACAGCAGCTTCGTTTGGTTGGTCAGCACCATAGTCATCATCATCATCATCATCATCATCATCATCATCGTCATCATTATCGTCATCATCATCATCATCATCATCATCGTCATCATTATCGTCATCATCATCATCATCATCATCATCGTCATCATTATCGTCATCATCATCATCATCATCATCATCGTCATCATTATCGTCATCATCATCATCATCATCATCATCGTCATCATTATCGTCATCATCATCATCATCATCATCATCGTCATCATTATCGTCATCATCATCATCATCATCATCATCGTCATCATTATCGTCATCATCATCATCATCATCATCATCGTCATCATTATCGTCATCATCATCATCATCATCATCATCGTCATCATTATCGTCATCATCATCATCATCATCATCATCGTCATCATTATCGTCATCATCATCATCATCATCATCATCGTCATCATTATCGTCATCATCATCATCATCATCATCATCGTCATCATTATCGTCATCATCATCATCATCATCATCATCGTCATCATTATCGTCATCATCATCATCATCATCATCATCGTCATCATTATCGTCATCATCATCATCATCATCATCATCGTCATCATTATCGTCATCATCATCATCATCATCATCATCGTCATCATTATCGTCATCATCATCATCATCATCATCATCGTCATCATTATCGTCATCATCATCATCATCATCATCATCGTCATCATTATCGTCATCATCATCATCATCATCATCATCGTCATCATTATCGTCATCATCATCATCATCATCATCATCGTCATCATTATCGTCATCATCATCATCATCATCATCATCGTCATCATTATCGTCATCATCATCATCATCATCATCATCGTCATCATTATCGTCATCATCATCATCATCATCATCATCGTCATCATTATCGTCATCATCATCATCATCATCATCATCGTCATCATTATCGTCATCATCATCATCATCATCATCATCGTCATCATTATCGTCATCATCATCATCATCATCATCATCGTCATCATTATCGTCATCATCATCATCATCATCATCATCGTCATCATTATCGTCATCATCATCATCATCATCATCATCGTCATCATTATCGTCATCATCATCATCATCATCATCATCGTCATCATTATCGTCATCATCATCATCATCATCATCATCGTCATCATTATCGTCATCATCATCATCATCATCATCATCGTCATCATTATCGTCATCATCATCATCATCATCATCATCGTCATCATTATCGTCATCATCATCATCATCATCATCATCGTCATCATTATCGTCATCATCATCATCATCATCATCATCGTCATCATTATCGTCATCATCATCATCATCATCATCATCGTCATCATTATCGTCATCATCATCATCATCATCATCATCGTCATCATTATCGTCATCATCATCATCATCATCATCATCGTCATCATTATCGTCATCATCATCATCATCATCATCATCGTCATCATTATCGTCATCATCATCATCATCATCATCATCGTCATCATTATCGTCATCATCATCATCATCATCATCATCGTCATCATTATCGTCATCATCATCATCATCATCATCATCGTCATCATTATCGTCATCATCATCATCATCATCATCATCGTCATCATTATCGTCATCATCATCATCATCATCATCATCGTCATCATTATCGTCATCATCATCATCATCATCATCATCGTCATCATTATCGTCATCATCATCATCATCATCATCATCGTCATCATTATCGTCATCATCATCATCATCATCATCATCGTCATCATTATCGTCATCATCATCATCATCATCATCATCGTCATCATTATCGTCATCATCATCATCATCATCATCATCGTCATCATCATCAGTTTCATCATCGTCATCATCATCACCGTCACCATCATCGTCATCATCATCATCGTCATCATCATCCTCATCATCATCATCGTCATCATCATCATCATCATCGTCATCATCATCATCGTCATCATCATCATCGTCATCAGCATCATCGTCATCATCATCTTCATCATCATCATCATCGTCATCATCATCATCATCGTCGTTATCATCATCATCATCGTCATCATCATCATCGTCATCATCGTCATCATCATCGTCATCATCATCGTCATCATCATCGTCATCATCATCATCATCGTCATCATCATCATCATCATCATCGTCATCATCATCATCATCGTCATCATCATCATCATCGTTATCATCATCATCGTCATCATCGTTATCATCATCATCGTCATCATCGTCATCATCATCATCATCATCATCATCATCATCATTTCATCATTTCATCATTTCATCATTTCATCATTTCATCATTTCATCATCATTTCAATATTTCATACACCTCGCCTACTACGACAGAGAGAACCATTTTTTGGGGGTGCACCAATTCTGAACTTGCAGGACGCACCCACGCATGCCCATTTCCAGCCATGGAGAACCTGCCATTTCTGGCTCTCAGCAACGGTTGAGCAGTGGCAAGGAGACTGTGGCAAGGTGACTTTCCAGCAGCTGCTAACTCGGTGACTGATCCCCCCATCATGGCCGCGGTGGGCCTCGATCAGTGCTGGCGGCTGGGAATGGATCCTGAGATCGATGAGGAAGCCTGCTATTTCTGTATGCGCCGCCAGCCATTCCAATTCCAATTGATGTGCGGACCCTGTAGCACGGATGGAAGAGCCTCCAGATTTGTGGCCTGCATGGACTGTATTAGGAAGCTTGGGCTTTGATCATGGCAGTCTCATTTCCCGAAACTGAATGTGTTGATTTTCTCTTACTCCAATGGCATGCACCAGATGTTTGTTTAGCCTTCAAACCAATCCAACGGAATGACCCATGTCTGTAACCCCAAAGGACCCGGCATGCCAACTGCTGCCACTGCGAGACTTCTCTTCTGGATGTGGAGCTACTGTGTCGAAGGGTGAACGTGCTCAGGGGAAGCGCGGCTGACCATCTTCCAGGAGCATGTGGGATGGAGAAGGCAGAGTACGTGATCCTGACAGAGGACGGGCGGATGTGGCAATTTGTCCAAATATGTCCAAACCCCATGGTGCCATGCAAGGCTTATTTCCACTAGTTATCACTAAATAGAATCTATCTTGGATGGGAGGTGGGGCAGCAGGGTCTTGAACCATCAGTTTCCCTAACGATGCCTCGATTACCAAGAAAAAATAGTGGTTTGGTTTGCCTACGCCTTGATTGTCCATGAAGCGACTGTTTGCTCTGAGTGCTCTGGATCCAGATCGGGCAATTTGGCAGGAGGGCTTCCACAGGTACATCTATGCCTTTGCGGTTAAGGATGAGGCCGAAAAAGTATATCAAAAATGGAGGTTCACTGCTCGTATTCTACTTTCCGTCAATGGTCTGGCTATGACAGAGCTCGAAGCCAGTGCAGGTTGGTCTGCTTTTGGTCGGCTCTCTTTGCATCGCCTTCGCGAAAAGCTCCAAAGCGTCGGCTTAATCGACCAACAAGAGCAGTGGCACGGCTGCAAATTTGGGTTTCATTGACGTGTGACGACGTGTGACGACGTGTGACTTTTTGTCGTGTTGTTTTTTGTCTTGTTTTTTTCGCTCGGCGCACTGCGAGGCGTGCGCCGAAGTGATCCAAAAAGTTTTTGTTTAGATGCTTCCATTCTTTTGCTTTGCTCGCTCCGGGCATTGTAAATGCTGCATCAACCTGTTTTGCTGCTGTTCTGCGCTTCGCGTCTGGCATACAAAACGCATTGTAATTGTTGCGTCAAGATGACTCTTGCTGTCGCGCTGGTGTGCAAAACGCATTGCAATTGCTGCGTCAAGCTGACTTTTCGTGACTTTGCACATGACTTTGCACTACTTTGTTGTACGTTGTAATACCTTGCTGTACTTTGTAGTGCCATTTAGTAGGTTGTAGTACCGTGTAATACGTTGTAGTACCTTGTAGTACCATGTAGTACGTTGTAGTACGCTGTAGTACGTGGTAGTACGTTGTAGTATGTGGTAGTACGTTGTAGTACCTTGCGGTACTTTGTAGTCACTTCTAAGACGTTGTAGCACCTAGTAGTGCGTTGTAGTACTTTGTAGCACCTTGTAGTACATGTAGTACGTTTTGCTCTGGTACTCGTACGTTTGGTCTTGGTACATTGTGCTCTGGTACGTTGTGCTTTGGTACGTTGGGTCTTGGTACGTTTGGTCTCGGTACGTTATGCTCTGGTATATTTTGTCTTGGTAAGTTTTGTCTTGGTACGTTTTGTCTTGGTATGTTTTGTCTTGGTATGTTTTGTCTTGGTACGTTTTGTCTTGGTACGATTTGTCTTGGTACGTTTTGCTCTGGTACGTTTTGCTCTGCTACGTTTTGCTCTGCTACGTTTTGCTCTAGTACGTTTTGTCTTGGTACGTTTCGCTCTCGCACCTTTTGTCTTGGTGCGTTTGCGTGTTTGGTGTGGTGTGGTGGTGTGGGGTGGGGTGGTGTCTTGGTGTGGTGTGGTGTGTTGCTGTGGTGTGGTGTGTTGCTGTGGTGTGGTGTGTTGCTGTGGTGTGGTGTGGTGTCTTGGTGTGGTGTGGTGTGTTTCTGTGGTGTGGTGTGTTGCTGTGGTGTGGTGTGGTGTCTTGGTGTGGTGTGGTGTGGTGTCTTGGTGTGGTGTGGTGTGTAACAAGAGTGTCTTGGAAGAGTATCCTGCAAGGGTGTCCTACAAAAATGACTTACAAGAGTGTCCTGCCAAGAGTGTCCCACAAGAGTGTCCAACACAGAGTGCCCTACAAAGAGTGGCCCACAAAAGTGTCTTGCAAGAGTGTCCTGCCAAGAGTGTGGCGCAAGAGTGTCCTACAGAGAGTGTCTTACAAGAGTGTCCCACAAGAGTGTTTTGCAAGAATGTCCTGTCAAGAGTGTCCCACAAGACTGTCCCACAGAGAGTGTCTCACAAGAGAGTGTCCTACAAGATTCTCATACAAGAGTGTCTTATAAGAGTGTCTTGCCGAGAATGTCCCACATGAGTGTCCAACAGAGAGTGTCTTACAAGAGTATCCCACAAGAGTGTCCTACAGAGAGTGTTTTACAAGCGTATCGGAATCTATATCAAAAAAAAAATATTATTCCAATCAATAAAAAATATTATTACAATCAATAAAAAAATATTATTCCAATCAAAAAAAAAATATAGCATGGGAAAGGAAAGAAGGAAGGAAGGAAGGAAGGAAGGAAGGGGAGAGAGGAAGGAAGGAAGGAAGGAAGGAAGGAAGGAAGGAAGGAAGGAAGGAAGGAAGGAAGGAAGGAAGGAAGGAAGGAAGGAAGGAAGGAAGGAAGGAAGGAAGGAAGGAAGGAAGGAAGGAAGGAAGGAAGGAAGGAAGGAAGGAAGGAAGGAAGGAAGGAAGGAAGGAAGGAAGGAAGGAAGGAAGGAAGGAAGGAAGGAAGGAAGGAAGGAAGGAAGGAAGGAAGGAAGGAAGGAAGGAAGGAAGGAAGGAAGGAAGGAAGGAAGGAAGGAGCGTTGTAAATACCATGCAAAATGGAAGGTTCCAGCTCCAAAACGTTTTAAATATTTTGGGAAATGCAAGGTTCCAGCTCCAAAACGTTGTAAATACCATGGGAAATGCAAGGTTCCAGCTCCAAAACGTTGTAAATACCATGCAAAATGGAAGGTTCCAGCTCCAAAACGTTTTAAATATTATGGGAAATGCAAGGTCCCAGCTCCAAAACGTTGTAAATACCATGGGAAATGCAAGGTTCCAGCTCCAAAACGTTGTAAATACCATGGGAAATGCAAGGTTCCAGCTCCAAAACGTTGTAAATACCATGTAAAATGCAAGGTTCCAGCTCCAAAACGTTGTAAATACCATGTAAAATGCACGGTCCCAGCTCCAAAACATAATATTTTTTTTTGATTGTAATAATATTTTGTTTTTGATGACCGGTAGCTACGAATTGCCTTGCAAATTGCAAGGAATTGTCCCGGAATATTTTTTTTTGATTGTGATAATATTTTGTTTTTGATTGCCCGGGAATATTTTTTTTTGATTGTCATAATATTTTTTTTTGATGGTCTTACCAGCGTATCCCACCA
The DNA here is from genome assembly GCA_009767595.1 of Symbiodinium kawagutii. Lineage (NCBI taxonomy): Eukaryota > Dinophyceae > Suessiales > Symbiodiniaceae > Symbiodinium > Symbiodinium kawagutii. Next base: position 248,251 of record VSDK01005763.1, read on the forward strand.
AGTTTGTCCCAAAAGAGTGTCACACTTGCTGTGCTGGTGCGTTTGCTGTGTTGCTGCATTTGCTGTGAAAGTGATTTTGCTGTCTTGGTCATTTACTATACTGGTCTGTTTGCCGTCCTGGCGCGTTTGCATTTGCTATGCTAGTGTGTTTGCTGCGTTAGGGACTTTACTGTACTGTGCTGGTGAGTTTGCTGCGTTGGTGTACAGGAGTGTCCCACAGAAGTGTCATACCAAGAGTGTCTTACAGAAGTGTATTGCAAGTGTCCCGCAGCATTATCATGACAACTGTGCCCCACTAGAGTCAGATTGTCATACCAAGAGTGTTTGGCGAGAGTCTCCTAGAAGAAAGTCCAACCAAGAGTGTCCCACAAGAGTGTCTTAGAAGAATGTCTGACAAGAGCGTCCCACAAGAGGCTCCCAGAAGAGTGTCTTACCAAGAGAGAACCACAAGAGTTTATTGCAGGAGTGTTTTCCAGAAGTGTGCTCTACCAAGAGGATGCTAGCAGGGTTTTGACATGCAGGGTTTTGACATTCAGCAGTTTGATTTTTGCCTCAATTATACATTCATGAGCAAAAGATGTGAACATTCGGGTCCGTGGCTTCAATCTTGTTTTAAAATCGATTTTTTCCCCACCTGTAAGGTGAGGGTTGTTAGATTTTATCAGAGTTGTCTTCTCCTCCTCCTTCTTCTCCTTCTCCTTCTCCTCGTCCTCCTCCTCAACCACGACCATGCACGACTAGTGGTCGCTGCCGGACCTCAACCACGACCATCCGCGGCCAGTGGTCGCTGCCGGACCTCAACCACGACCATCCACGCCCAGTGGTCGCTGCCGGACCTCAACCCCGA
>VSDK01005770.1:0-12667 GCA_009767595.1 Symbiodinium kawagutii
GCTATCGGAATCGTCACCTGGCCTACACTCAATCAGTTTTTCGACTCAAACCTCGGTTTCAACGCCGCCCCAGTGCCTCATTGGCGGCCGCATGGCCCTCCGCGCCCTTAGCTTGCTCTGGCGTTGGGACTGGGGCCTGCTCCTTCAGCTCATGGTGGCCTGGGCTTGGCTGCTGGGCCTGGGCTTGGCTGCTAGGCCTGGATAAGCTCCAGGCGGCTTGCGGCCAAGAAGCTCTGAGGCACAGGGACTTCCAACAGAGTTGAGCCTGGCAACGTAAAACGACGAAACAACACTCGACATCACGACGTCCAAATCCATCTGCCTCAAATGTGATGTTCGGAACCACGTTGCTACCAATGGAAATGCTTGCAAATACCTAGGATCATCATGTTGTCGTTGTCATGTGCGCAGGGCCTAGTTCGGCCATGGTCGGTGGCGAAGGAGCCGAAGCCGCGGAACGAGCGGGAGAGGGGCGCCGACCAAACATGGGCTTCAAGAGGTCCTGGAGCTGTTTTGAGGTGCTGAGTTGCCTTTGTTGAGGCGAAGAAAGAATAAGTTGCAACGGCAAATCCTAAGCAAATCCCCAGCAACTTCTTAACGATAGCAGCTGAAATAAAGTTACTATTGTTATGTCAACTTGGCTTGGAAGCGTCGCGCATTGCAGTGGTTTATCTTGGTTTTCTGTTCAAAAAAATTTTCTCCGTCTAGTCTAGTGCGCAAACGCATGCAGCCCTTATACAATCTAGCTGTTGTTGAGCCATCCCAGCCCATCCAAGGGGCCCAGCGTCCTGAAGAAGCTTGCAGCACCCTTTTGCACGAGCCATGGCGACGTTGAACAGGACACAAGGTTTCAAAGTTGAGCTGACACGCTGTGGAAAGCATCGCAGCTTCACCGCCGTTTGCGCAAGTGCTACTGGTCCAGTACTACTGAGTTACGACTAACAAAAACAGAAGCAGTGGACTCATGTGGACTCAGGATCATGGGAATCATGGGACTTGACTCTCGACTTCTCTGAGAAGAAGCTGGGGCGCACCAGAACGGTGTTGTAGGAGATCAAGTTGGCCTGGATCCTGCGCAGACCGACCTGGCAGTGACACTAAAAAACCAGTTGGACCAGCTCTCGAGCTGTGATCGTGGCCTCGCCAAGGAGATGAAATGACAAGGCCCAAAGGTTCGCTTCTTTGGCAGCATTCATTGTGGCATTGTAGCCTGAGTGCTGGAAGCTCGGTAGAAATGAATAGAAATATGTTGGAGTCTGGCATTGTTTCTGCCCTCATTCCAGCATTCCTCTTGCCTGAGGATGCAGAGCTGTAAGCTGAGGTGCATCATGTTCAGTGAAATCCAAAAAAAATTGAAGTACTGAGGTTTCCACTCACTACATCTGGTGAGACCTTCAGAAACTTTGCAAAACATCACAATGGAACATGACACGAACACACGGAAGACATCTGTCAAGGTCACTTTCAAATGATGTTCTCAAAGAATAACAACACCTCTCTCTGCAAAGGATTGAAGTCAGTCACACAGGAAACAATAGTGAACCACCAGAAATTGGCGTACATCAGGAAAATCATTAATTGCATCATATTTGAATTGGTGCAGAGTAAACCCAAGGATGGTGGTTTGTCACGGTTTGTCGGGTTCCCATTCTGACCCTGTGAATGGCATGGAGATTGGAGAGCAGCGCAGCCTTCTTCTCTGGCATCTCTGACAGCAAGTACAAAGCAGCTGCCCAACGCTGGCCCTGCAAAGATGCAGGCTGGCACCAAAGCTTCACACATTTGGCACCAAGATGGTTTGTCCTGGCAAAAAAATGTGTGGTTTGTGGCACAGGATTCAGGATCAATTCATTCAATTCTCTATGGTTGGGTCCTAAAGCTTTGAATCTCAAGCTTTGAATCTCCCAGAAAGTCTTCGCCACAAAAAAACGATCACAATCTGTCAAGGCATTTTTGGAGAACCTGATCTTCATCATAGCACAGTGTTTCCAGCCTGAGAGCAGGCACTGATAGTCGCGTTCAGACCTGGGTTGCACCCCAAAAAGGATTACCAGGAAAGCCCAGGGTCTTCATCTTTTCCCTGCAAGGCTTCCATCTGTGCCCATCTCCAATCTGTGCCATGTCTTTCTTCTCTGCAAGTGGCCACTCAGTTTATCTCAGTTTACTGTGCTTCTTGACCACAGTGTGCACAAAATTACCATCAAGTCTTCCACAAAACAAATTTACAACACAGCAACTCACATGCAAAATACCAACACTTGGCTTTCCACCCCCGAAGCTTTGACACAACACAGTTTTTGCACAATTTGTGTTCAAACGTTCAAACGACAAGACTTTTACATAGCAAAACATTCACCCAATTAAGCAATTGAGCTTTTGCACAGATTGTGTTTGCACATCTAGTGTTCCTACTTTTACACAAAGTTTGCGCACCACAAAGCTTTCACACAAGAGTCTTGCAGCATGTAGTTGTCAAACAATGCAGTATTTACACAACCTGTGTTCGCGAAAGAATCCTGGTACAGCACACCGATTTGACCTTATTTTATGCTAGAAGTTTTACACCAAAAAGCTTCTAGACAAAGCTGCAACTATACAACTTGTGTTTACAATAATCCTTGGGGCCATGTAAAAGCGGGCTGGATGGGCTGAAGCCAGTAAATACATTATAATTCAAGTATATACAAACGTGCAGGAGCATTATCTTACATTACATTACATTACATTACACTACATTACATTGCGCTACATTACATTACACTATAGTACATTGCATCAATAGTGGAGGTGCCATCTGTTTTATACATACACAAATACCTACCTACCTACCGACCGACTGACCGACCCACCCACCCACCCACCATACACATCGTACAGACATACCATGCTGCATACCCGCCATGGTAAATGCGTGCTATCTCAAGATACATACATGCTAATATTGCTGACACAACATAGCATAGCACGCAAGAAGATGACATTGCCCTATCATTTTGCATTACATTACACTCACGTATATGCAATAGACACATGCCCGCATATACGCACATACATACACTGCAACACTACATGCATTACATGCATTACAAGCATTGCTGGATAGATTACACTACGTAACATTAGCAGTACAGAACACTATGTTGGAAAACATGCACTGCCATGCAGTACCAAAGTTTAGTCTGTTACATCATATTCCGTTGCGTAACGTTACATGCCTTACGCGACATCAAACTATACATTACGTTACTATATACACGGAATACGTGCATGCATACAGACATACATTTCGGAGATATATACACTTTTGTTTGCCAACATGAGTGCAGAAATCGTAAAGCTTGCACTACAACATCGTACAGAAAAAGGAGTGAGCCGCCAGCGTCAACGAAAGCCACTCAGGAGCCAGCTGATAGCATCTGGCTGCAGAAGCATCCCAACCAATTGCCGGAGGAGTTCTAGTGCTGTGACCTAGGCATGGCACAGTGGCAGAGGCTGTCACCATTTTCGAAGGAATGGGATCCCGCACCCATGCACCTCCTTCCTCGCATGCAGTGATGGCTGAATTGAAGCCTCAGGATTTCGCGCCAGTGGTAGTGGTTACAGCTGTTACCAGCACTGGTGGACAAATCTCCAACTTGTAGACATCAAAAAATGGGGGTCGACTGGAAACTGACCTCCACACAAAGAGGAAGGGTTCGAGATTCCATCGTCATTGGGGTTGGAGAAGGCTAAGCAAACAATTTAGGCGAGATCTCCTTCGCCAAAATGCACCATCTCCCACTCATCACTAGCCTTTGGCCTCACATCTGCGTCCCAACCAGCTTTCTCCGACAAGTAAGAAAGGTACAATTTCAAGCACTTCGAATGTGTTTGAAATTTCTCCGGTAAAAACCCCAAGAAATGTGGGTCCTTTTGCTGTGCTCTTCGAATTGTATTCCTGTATTCTGCAGGAATGTCTCATATTGTGAAGTGGAATATGCGGGTTCAAGATGTTCAAGCAGGAAATAGGGCGGCAGTTTCTTGAGAATCGAGGGGAGACTGAAGACATCAGAATTTGCGCACCCCAAATCTGAGCTCGCAAGCTCAAGATGTCTGGTTGGAGTTGATCTCTGGTCATCCTGCGAGGAAAGCTGCCAAAAGGGCTTCAACATTCAATGAGTTCAAACAAAATCCCAATCGCTGCATGAGACTTGTCTTCCACTTGCGTCAGGAAAAATCTCCAGATCCAACTTTCAATGAGGCCAGCTTGGCTCCTCTGCAGGAGCAGCAAAGACCAGGGCCAATGTGAAGCTCGCACCTCAGAAGTGGCAATGGTAGCCATTGACCATTGGTGCTCAACCAGTGAAAACTATTCAGATGGCCAGTGGTAACTGACAGCGACACTGACAACGCACACCAACAATGTTGATAGCCATCAACTTTGGTGAACCATCGCCCAGGTAGTGCATACAGGTCGTATAGGTGAGAGACGTTAACCAATGATGGCTGTATCCACCACTGGTGGACCGGTGGCTCACAAGAGGCAATCAATGCCTGCACATTTGCACAGCACTCCATCCGGGCTTTATACTCACATTGAGAAGACTCTGAATGTTGATAAATGGCCCAACACGTCGCTTCCTCCTTCCTCTGAATGTTGATAAATGGCCAACTACCTCGCTTCCTTCTTCCACATTTTTCCACCTATGTCACATAGAGGTTTGCACAAAGAAGTCCTACATCCCGTCGTGATCGAACTCTGTCCGAAAGGATATGCTCAAGTCAAACCCAAGTCTCTCGCACATGCTCCCATTGTCGCATTGAAGACCGCTGGATTGTCCCACCTTATCCAATTTGAGGAACTCAAAAATAGCAATCGAAGACGCTTCGGGTGAAGACTGAAACTCCTCTGCTCTGAAAACGAGGGAACTGTCGCTCAGATGTTCAGCTTTAGGTTCAAACGCAGTCTTGGATTCAAAGACCCTCAGTGCCGACCTTGGGACTGTGTCTGTGCGTCCCTTCTCTCCTACAACCCTTAAGTATCACAAGAAGACTCGCGAGAAAAAAAACAAAAACCTGTCCAACTCCGTCTCACAATAACATCCACCTAACTCAGCTAATAAAGAAACTTGTGATTCGGTCCACTGTGGCTATGGCTGCCATTGCGTTGCACGAGAACAGGCACCAATAAGGGCGCAGATGGTCACTGCACTGGGCCTAGGGAAAATTTCTGGTGATGGAAACGGTGGCTTCTCATTTTCCAACTTGGGAATTGTTCTTTTAATTAAGCTTTAAAATGTTATCCAAATTTATATGATGGAACTATTTACAATCCATATGATGGAATTTTCTATAATCCATAACTTGCTTATTTCATGAAGATTCCAATTCCAATCATGGATGACGACCATCAGGATCCAACAAAGGTTTCTGAATGCTTTTTGGCACAGCCTTGTGGAAACCCTCCAATTGATGTGACTCTGCCAATGGGCTGAAGCTGCCACTAGTGGGACCAAGTTTGGAGCTCCATTTCTGTCATCATCTTCGCCCCAAGCGCAATGGCATGTTTCCAGGTCACACCTGACAGCAGAGAAAACTTCAACAAATCGGAGAGTTCACCGAGTTCACCGAGTTCACCTTGATCGAATGCGGAGATGGCAGCGCTGTAGGTGTACTGATCAGGCCTCAGTTCTCAACAGAATCGACAAATGGGTGAGATCGAGAAGGAAACATCGCATGTGACCAGATCAGAAGGAAAGTGAGATGAAAAAAGTGACAGAAGCACAACATTCTGCCGAGCCACGGACATGCATCTCACGCGCCGCATGTCTTCTACAAGCTGCAAGATCTTCGCCTCAAGTGCAGCGAACACCTAAAAGCATCAGCCAAGTCTCTCAGTTTTTCCTGTACATGTGCTCCTCCGGTATGATGAAGCTAAAGAATAACAATCTCGCTGGATGTGACTACTCACGTCTCAGTGCCATCCTTCAGTTTGTTTAGTGTGGTTTTGCGGACAAGCTGGCACTCCCCCAGGATCCACCCAAACAGCCACTCAACGACGGTGTGTGAAAGATTGAGAGATCCGGGGATCTGCAACGTCTTGTGAGCAAATTCCAAGCTTAAGCTGCTTGCCCACTCTTTGCTCCTTTTCAGAGCCTAGCTTGACACAAACAGCTAGGCGGCAGAGTATTGCTAAGTCGTGCAGAGTATTGTCATTCCTTTGTCCCCTTGTCAATTTGACAGCTTTCTTTGGGTTCAAGAAAAGAGTTATCAAATTGCTGCGTTGCACCATCGTTCCAAACGGAAACCCACCACCTTCGAAGGTGAGTGCCCAGCTGAAATGGAGGCGTTGTAGCTGTGATTGCTGCTGGTCTTCGGCAAGTTCACCTTGTCACAGACCAACGTACTCACGATTTTGGCCGGACAAAGGGTTTGAGCTACGCTAGTTATACCGGCTTTGTATACCTAGCTATTTACATAACAGCATTGGCTGGTTCCTTCGCTTTATATACCTAGCTATGCTGTTAACGAGCGCACAAGACGCATGGTGCAAAATCCCAAAGAAAAATACCAAACAGTTTCTGACAACCACGGCAGAACAAAAGCAAACGAACTCATCGCATCAGTGTCAAACTGGAAGTGAAACCCCGCCAAGAAGACACATTTGCCTGCAAGAAGTGTCGCCCTTCGAAAAGCTTGACCGCAGACCTCAAGAGAGAAGAATGCCACGCACAAACTAACACAACCAGAAAAAGTCCTGAACATTCAGTGACGGCATGAGATGGCTATGTCATGCTTGCGCTGGGGCTGAGGCGGAGGAGTCTCAGAAGTGGAAACCTGAAGTGCGGCGTGGGCAAATGGATCCTGTGAAGTGGTGAGCGTATTTGGGAGATGGTTGTGGCATGACGATGGCATGACGGTGGCATGACGGGCTGCCTTAAGCAGGAGATAGGGCAGCTAGGGATCTGTGGACAGGTTTGACATCTCTCAGATCCAACCGTTGCTTTTTCTGTCCAAGCTCTCTGTTCGGTGATTCCGAAACGATTTGCTCTCTGGCACATCTGTCCGATGACCCCAGAGAGATGGGAAAGCTATCCACAACGCTGCATTGATTCCTCTACTGTCCCAAACTTGTTGAACTTGTTGATGAGCTCTTGCATCTTCGTCACTGTTGCCGGTGACTCGAGTGACTCGAAATTCTGCTTCTCGTCCAGAAAGTTGCTCACAAGTTCGCTTCGCCCCCGTCTTTTCTCCAAAGAAGCCTTGACTGTCTTGCAAAGCTCATCCACAGTCGTCAAGCTGTTCTTGAAGACCTGGGCTGAATGTGCCAACTCTTTGAGTTCATCAACCATCTCATACATGGTGACCATCGGTTCCAATTTCTTGAAGTTCTCCTTCTTCAGGCAGTGGATGACCGACATGACATAGATAAACGTGCAGAGAATACTAACTATTCTCTGAAATAGCATCTGACCGCAGGGGAGCGCCAAATGTGAACTGCATCCACGCACAAATCCTGAAATCACACTTATGAAATTGAAGATGAGTAGCAATGTGGCAAAGACTAGCGCAAACAGCAACTGTTCTTGCAGCGGGAATGCCAAAGCCACTTTGCAAAAGCCCAATGAGCATGTTCGGACTCGGTATTGTGACCCGCCAGTGGAGGACAGCGGCTCAACCTGCTCAATAATGGATGACCTCCACACCCGCCGTAGGCAAGTTGGGCACCAGGAAAATCGGGGCAAGCAACAGCTAGGAGTCTCCCAGGCCCATTGGGGCAGCATTTCCGCATCATCTTTGACTGTTTTGCTGCTGGACATGAGAACATGAAGTGTCATTGTGCTGCCACTTTCCAGAGCTATTGGCAAATGTTCCTGAACACACATTGTCACACGTTCCATCAGAAACTCCGAATCCTCTTTTGCCTTCTCGTTGTCCTCATCATTGAATTCTTCCTCAAACACATCCTCATCTTTCTGTTTGTAAAGCTGGACAATTCTCCAGCCATGGTTTTTGACCAAATCTGCTACAGAGTCCAGCTCACCACGTTTTGACAGACTCTGCACACGCATCCGCTCTGTCTCTCGACACTCGTTGAAGGCTTCGCTTTTTGGTTCCTTGTACTCCTTCCATTTATCTTTGATCTCCTGATGGATCTCCTTCTCACATTTTTTAGTGTCCTCCGTGTTCAACGTCAAAATTCTGAGCTTATTTTTGATTTCGTCAATTTCTTCGGTATCTGACTGCTCCACAGGGTAGAGGTCTGCCAAGTGCTCCACCATCTTTTCTTGCAGGAGATCAACGTCCGAAAACTGAGACTTCTTCCTCTTGCAAAAGGACAGCATCCACAGAGCATGTTTCACATCACTGCTGTCTCCCTTTTCCTGCAAACTGTCCGCTAGGCTCAGAAGGTTGTTGATGGTTTTTTTGGCTTTTGCGAGAGTGGTGAGCAGCCCCAGACAGGACGAATCAAATGATTTTTTGAGTTGATCCACTCTTTTGCCTTCGTCATTTTCGTAGTACCAAATCAGTTTCCTTAGTTGCAACAAAATGCATTTGTTCCTTCATATCCCAAAAAAAATGAAGGGGCAAGAAACGAAAACTCTATATATATTCTCAAACACCGAAGCTTCAAGCTCAACCATGTCATCGTCATATAGATCAACAAACCCACCACCTCGATGGAGCAGTTTGTGAAGGAGTTTCCCATGATTCGAAACTTTCCACACTGTGCCTGGGAGAGCCTGGAGCCCCAAAGGAATGTGTACGTGAGTGAGACCGCGAAGCAAAAGTAGATGGCTTTGTGTGTCAAGTCCACAGGCCAGTACAGATCTCGGACTCTTTGGCCGAATGCCTCTCCGGCCCGCTGCCTCGCCCACCCAGACCAACAAGAACATGCAGAACCCATCTCGGCAAATTCCCACTGTTTGTGGAAAGATCAGCACTTTGACTGGTTAGGCTTCATCACTTTGCTGCAATTTTCACTTTGATCACTTTCATCTGGTGTGCACGAATGATAGCACTGATGCAACCTCTTGTACTGTATAATCTTCTAGTTTGACATGAAAGGGCCACATGCCATCCTTTTTGGCTGGTAAATCGGATTCTCTATGAAAATCACCATGCGTTTTCACCAATCAAATGCTCCAAGGATGTTCCCTCAGCTGCGCTTGAGAAAGATGGCGTTGCTTGTGTGACTTCGACACTGTTTTTGCTCAGCAAGGCTTCAAATTTTCAAGAGACCTAACAAACTTCCGAAGCTTTGCGAGAAGTGCTTTGCCAAAGACTTCTGAAACGCTTTGCGACAGCTGAGCTCCAAGCAAAACGGCTCCGTAGACGTTCTATCCATCTGAGCCTCACAGTCGAGGTTGGTACTGCAGTTCCTTGCAGTTCCTTTGTTCAGCTTCCCAAATAACCAGCAACTGCGTTGTGACTGCATTCTTTTGCCTGCGGAGCATGTCACCGGACCTGCCAGAGCCACTGGAATCACACCTTTCTGGTAGCCCCAAATGTCGATGCTCAATGGGTCCCCACACACGGAAGTTTCTGAAAAGATTGATGACTGCAGAACACGGAAAGCTTGTATCTGAATGTGGAATTACCTATATAAGCATTGTACCACAATATATCTGAGAAGTGGGGAGCAAAAGCTAAGGAAAATAATTCTTTCGAAGGTCCAGCGTGAGAGGAAAACCGACTGCGGGATTATCCTATGTGGAGCGGTGCAAAAGCTACTTTTCTGTCCTACCGCTGAGCAATTGTGTGGTACGGGCATTGAATTTAGGATGAGGTTTCAAGTCGCAGGAAGATTTCAAAGGGGTGGGGTGAGGCCACGAGGGTTTCACCGGTGTAGAGCAGTGATTGGAAAACTGGAGCCTTTTTCAGGGGGTGAAGCGTAGCTCGGATTTCATCAGTAGACAGAGCCCTTGACCTTGCTATAACTTTGCTTCCTTGGATTCCTTCGCACAACTACGTCAGGTCACAGGCTTTGGTAGTCGCTCAACGCTGAGTTCAGCACACTGCAGGCTGCTTATGGCCATGGTTGCAGTCATAAACACCTAAAAAAGCATCAGAGGCGCTTTACCAAAACGCGAAATGCAGTGCCGTACCAATTGAAGACATCTGCAAGTCCCTTGGAAGCTCTCTTTTTCTTGCGACGCTGACTTGCGCCTTCAAAAAGGCTCTAGGCTCATGAGACAGACTAGTTTACAGACTATGTCTTTACAGACTAAGACTAACAGACTAAGATGTTGCTTAGATGTTGCTCACTTTGCTCACTTTCCGTTCTGCTTCTGGATGTAGCATGCAATGTGCATGAAGAAGGAGATTGGGAGCAAGAGGGACTCCACAATGTAGGAAACGTTGAAGTATCCTCCAGCATCAACCTTGGCCCACTGGGTGTCATAGTAGTTGAACCTCAGGCAATCGCCAAAGGTCGGAGAAGGCACACTTGACAAGCTGTTTCGACAAACTTGCGTTATGAACATCCCAAACTTGGAGTCTCAAAAAATCGCAACAGCGACCACAAAAATCAAACATCTTTTTGGCAGTTACAAGTCAACTACTGATTGTCAGGACAAGGCACTGAAGGTTGCCGTACAGACCAACACCGAAGAAGAGCATGGACAGGAACGCAAGCTCGTTGGAACTGAAGGCCTGCACAATCTGGAAGGTTAGTTATTGAAGATGATTGAAGGTTCTTGCAACTTCTCACGCTTTGACTCATCGCAAACATCACTCCAACTTCAACAAAGCAAACAGAAAGTGTTGCCATCCTGTCTGCCTTCAGTCCCATCACCAGCCTTCAGGTTGCCAATGACGTTGCTAGTGTACTTGCCGTTCTTCACAATCGGACGTCCGGGATAGTCCGGTGCAAATCCCTGCCTAAGACAAGTCCAGTTTGCTCTCTGAACGTTTTTTGTCGAATTCTGACGGCACTGCCCTTACCACCAAATTTGCAGCTAAGCTGCATCTTGTCAGGATGCCAGTACATGGGGCCCTTCATGTACTCAGAGGTGTACTGCAAATACACCTGAGGAAGAGGCAGCAAATCACAGAGAGAGAAGGAATCGAGGACAAATTTTCAGGCACATGGTGCTTCTTAAAGAGTTCTTGGAGAGTTCCCGCATCGTTGCATTAGCCAAAGTGGAATGCAGCGTGCTTTCATCAGAACGAAGTGCGTGGCAGAAGGAACTTCCCATGCCAACTGTGTGGTGCCCACGGAGCTTTTGTTTCTGCATGGAAAGGATCGACAAATGTTGACAAAGCTGGCCTGGCACTTAAGGGCCATGCTTAAGTGCTTGTCATGCACTTAGAACAACACATGTTTGCGCTTTTCGGCAGGCTTGGATCTGGGGGATCCGATTGGGTTTGCTTTCCTGCTTTCATCACCATCGACATCGATTGGATGTGGACTGCGCTCTGATCAGAGGCAAGGAGACCATTCCCGGTACAAGGAGATGTGTCGATGTGTCCACGCTGCCTGTCTACAAAATAAAGCATCAAGTAGTCACCGGAGGTAGAAGCATGGGGTGAAGAGAGGAAGCGCGATTGCAGTCACCCTCTGAAGAGAAGACCGTCATCCCACGCAAGCTGCGATATATGTTTTTTCAGACCACAGTGTGGAGCTACATGCATCTACATGAAGCATACAACATGGTGTTAAAGAGTCTTATTGTTGATATATCTGTGCCTAATCAGGGAATGTGAGGCATGTGGAAAGAAACATCTTCGTACAAAGCCATTGTACAAAGTACATATGAACCTGTAGCAATCGCCAGGAGTTGAAATAGCGCTCAACATGATTCTGGCCCATACCAAGCCCAAACTCAGCCCCCAAAGAGATCCCAACATGTGCCCACCGTGGGTTCAAGTATCCACAAGGAGACCGATCACACCCCACCTAGAGCTAACATGGGCTTGACGTGGCCTCATCAAGTTTGACCCAGCGGGGCCTAACATGTTCCTCGCAAATCAACATGCATAGAATGCCAAGGAAAGTGAAGCATCGTGGACCAGGCTGGAATGCACAAGAGAAGGGCGGACAAAACACAGCAGCTCATACCTTCACCAGGAAGCGTTGGGGTCTCATTACTTCAGTATGCAAATACATGCAAAAAGAAACTATTTGAGGGGGCCACTGTCCCTGCATTTGCACACAAAGTCCCATGTTCATCCCCAATCTTTCGAAGTCCGCCAGTATGCGGACATCATTGTCCAAATCCATGGGTTTGGGCTATCTAGATTTCCAGAATAAGGGACCAAAACACAAAACTCTCAGCACAAGACCTGCTCAAAGAGCCGCTCGTCAGCGGGCGTCTCCTTGTATGGCTTGGCCTAACGAAATGATCCACTCAAGTAATCAACTTCTCAAGTCCAGCTGTCAATGCGCACCCTTTGCTGTAAGCTAAGGTCACTGCTCCACCCTCTGCTCGTGCAGCAGTGGCGCCCCTGAAACGCCAAGCCGCAGCAAGGCCGACATGCGCACCCAACGCAAGGCCTCAACAAACAGATCAAGACCTCTCTTGTTAAGACTTCAAAATTTCAAGCAAGAAGAAGGAGAAGAAGAAGAAGTACAAGCTCTCAAAAGTTGACACTTTGAAAAGCATACTTCGTTGCACCTGCAGCAGCCAGGCCCCAGCCAGCAGATTGCGTGGCAGATCCACTAACTCCAGATGCAAGAGGCCTT
>VSDK01005781.1:0-57036 GCA_009767595.1 Symbiodinium kawagutii
AGACGTTCCAAGAAGTGAGGGATCAGCGGGGACTGCTGTGGGCCCCCCTGTGTATACATTTTGATTTGTTCAGCAAAATTGTTTGCTTTCTTTTTGGGCATGGGGATAGAGCCTCATAGCAAAGGCTGGTGGCCTCAGATTTTTGAATCAAACACATCGGTGTGAATCAGCCGAATGGTGTAGGTTGATTCTGGATCATTGGTGTGGCCATGTTCCATCTATACATGGCAAATTTAGGCAGCCCCATCGTCACGAACATGGGCGAAGACTTTGCAGCCATATGTGAATGCATCGTATGGCCTGATTCGATCACACGTAGCGTTTAGTCAACGCTCCGGCACTCTGGGAGAAAAAAAATGTTGCCAATGCTTTGACAAGTGTTTCCTCATGCCGGGGCGTGCTCAAATGGCTATACCGGCTTCTCGATTGTTCTTGGCATTTCTATATAGATTTTGGGTATTTAGAACAGGGTTTGGAAGATACACCTCGGGTATACTCTGCCTCTATGCTGCCATTGTGCCAAATCCATCTTGCTGTTCACCATGCTTCTTTACCAGCGAGACATCCCCGAGATCGACTATATGCTGCATATTGTTTTTTTTAGGGTTGACCTTATAAGGGTTGACCTTTATGATTGACAACATGTATATAGCACATGACTCTTTCCCAAGCCCTTCCGACGTGCCAGGGCCTTCACGCAAAGCTCGTAGATTGGCATGGCAATATAGCCGTGGCGACTCGTGGCTGCATTCCGAGTAGATTTCCCTGCATGGTTGAAACTATGTGGTCTCCACGCATTGAAAAGGAGGTCCACACAAGCAAGGAGAACAGAAACAGCATACAGCAAAAATGCCAGGAAAGCTAAACAAACGGTCTACTACGACGACCAGCAGCAGCAGCAGCAAACAGCAAACACTCTCAGAACATACAAGGACCTGATCATGAAAAAGAAACGACACCACAAATAAATCTTCATTTGGTCCAGGGTGGACAACCACGTCTACACCAAGAGGAACACCGTAACACTATCACGGTGAAATTGATCGTTCTAGGCCGGTGACATCTTGCCCTGCATGTTCCGGTACCGCAGCTTGCGGTAGTCCGCGAACAGCGGCTCCAGGGTCTGGTACACCGTGAGATACCTGGCGAGGCCACAGATCTGCCCCATGTTATGTTGGGAGGTCAAATCTGAATCTGCTGAGGGCATGACATGAGTTGACTTTTACCTCAAACGAGAATCATCAGCTTTATCATCCAGTTGGTTTCTGTCCAATTCCTTCTGCAATGATACATGGAACTTGGGGTGAAAAGTTTGCGTGCCAGTCTTCGAGTTGTGCCCCTGATGCCGACTGCGAGATTCCATCCCAGTCCCTGAACAATTGCGCTCGAGCTCCGCAAAGCATTCGGGCATGTCATGTATCACGGCTTGGCATTGGAACATGCTAAACTAAGAAATATGTAAAAGCGAAAACACACATATGATAGAATATGGATGTGTCCACCGAGGGTTTACCCCCTAGTCTATTTTCCTGTCAAGAAGTGACAATAGCAATCATTCACCACACTTGGGACTCTATAGCAATCTAAAGAGATTCTGCCACAGTCAAGCCATTGGTTGTTTGACTATGCGTTTTTTCTTCACTATGAATGCTCTGTAAATTGGAACAACTGATGTTTTACACACATTGGTCATCGCTGAAACATTTGGGGTTGTGTTTGAAGATTGTATTCCCTGCTTACGCATTGCAGGTCGAGGAGACGACCGAAGCAGGAATCCCACTCAACTTTCTCAGGACAACACTTCAATCAAGATTCTTGAGTTTTGTTTGCCCGAAGGACAGGGTTCACAAATGGAATGTTGTTCTTGCTGTGTAGTGCCATTTCAAAGCTGTTTTTTTCAACTGTGGGGGTTGTTGATGCACACTGGTTGTAAAGGGGATCATGAAAACATGGTTTTGATTGTCTCTTTTTCTGTTTGAACCAAATTAAACAATTATAGCCGCAATTGACTGACAACAATGTATACATGCATGCCTGTTTCCCGCAGGAATTGTATGAAAATGATGAGAATGTTCTGCGAGATATCCAAGCACTGCTAGCTCATGACTGGAAAGAACTCCAACAACATGGGTTGAATGTGGATGGTCATTGCGTTTATCCTATCCTGCTGGGTATCAAAGGTGACTGGTCCTACCACGTTCCTCGAAGGAGTGTGGCAACACGTGTTGTTCTTCTTTGATTTTTGTTATCACTATTCTAGGCCGCATGATTGTTTCTTTATAGTGCCAACATTTTCTGCATGGGGGTGTCTGACACGCATTCCAGGTTGATGCTGCTGGACTACAACGTTCGTATCGTCGTGCTCCAAAGGGTGATGGGGAGAGAGGAAAACAGAAAACCTCACCTGCGGGGATTTGTCACATGTGCAGAGCTGGTATGCAGAACTGTGATTGGGAAGATGCGACCCCTGCCTGCAATCAAAACCACAGAGTAAAACAAAACAACCAAACGCCTCCACTGCAATGCATTAACATTCGTTGTTTGTGGGATATGAGGGGGTACGTTCATCTGAGAGTTTTAATCCGTCGTTTCACTTCACTGAAATGTATGTCTCTTCCATATACTTTGTAAATGGTTGTGTTGCCGGGTGCCGTAAACAATCAATCTTGATTGCAAGTGGTTGCCAAGGACTGCTGGCGAAGCGCTGATCAAGCAAGCGCTTGTGGAAGAGGTTCCCTCCCCATGGAGTTCAGAACCCATTTGGACACAGCTTTTGATGCAAGATCAATCGCCGAATGGCAAATGTCGGTTTTTTAGAATCGACATATGGCACACTGTTGCCATGGGGGTCGGAAAAGATTTTGCAAGTGCTGCCATTGTCCTGTTGGTTAAAATTTTGCCAGCTACGAATCAAAACCATCGCTTCGAACTGCTGTCAGAACAGTACCGCTCTTTCTGCAGTCAATTCAAGAAAGTGAAGTACATCAACAAAATTGACCAGCGCACTGTGGGCGGGGCGGGGCTTAAGGATGAGCCCTTTGGATCTTGGAACAAAGGAGCGCTCACGGTGACAATACTTCAGTTTTTGCAGCATTTTTGCGAGCAACACAGAGAAACTTTGATGGTTCAGGAGGACGCAAGGTTTCAGTACATTTGTGCAGCAGTGCGCGCAATCAACGCTTTTATGTCTGGTTTGTACCATCATGACTTGTGGATTCCAGCTGCGGATGCAAAGACATTGGCAGATCATGGCAAACGTTTTGTCCAAATGTTTTTCTATTTAGCTTATCTCAGTGCAAAGCAGGGGCAGCCGTATTTTGCTATGAGGCCAAAGCTTCATATGTTGCATGAGTGTGTGGTTTGGCTGGCCGTCCAGGCTGGCCAGGCGAAGTTTGCTTACAACGTTCTGGCTGAGTCATGTAGCGTTGACGAAGATTATGTTGGCAGGCTCTGCACCGTGTCTCGACATGTCTCACCGAGACTGGTGAGTCAGAGGTCAATAGAGCGGTATTTGGTGCAGGTACAGATTGGGTGGACGGAAAGGGAAGGATAAAAGAAAACATGATTCGGGACTCGCGCGTGGGAGCTTGGCCAACCTGGTTTGGTTTGAGGATGTGTGTGTGGAATTATACATGTGTATATATGTTGGGGGTTGCTGTGCATGTATTTTAGACCATCAGCAAATGCTGAACATAAATGGCAAAACCAAACCTGCATGTGTGTAATGTTGTCAAACACACCATGTATATGATGTTTTGAGATGTAAAACTGAACGCTCAACACCAGCTATTTCTGTGCATGGTTTTCGGCATTATACCTATATATCTTCAAAACAACAAAATGTATATAACAAACTATTTGTGAGTTGTTGCCAGGACCAAGGTGCAAAACAACCCAATCATATACTTTATCGATGATACATGCCTATAATGATTATTTCTCATTAAAACACCTCATCTACGTAAAAAACCGTTCGTTGCTGAATATATACGTAAAAAACCGTTCATACATAAAAACAACCGTTCATTACCCTTAAAATAGCACGTTTTGTGAATGCAAGTAGCTATTCCTACATCCAGTCGGTAGCAGGTATGATAAAGAACAATTCGGGAGAATAAGCAACAATGATCAATCAGGGGCAAACAATAACTGGTTGATTAACAATGATCATAGGTTGACCACAACAATAATGGTTAAACAACTACTGCCTGGTGGTTTGAAACTTTTGCTACGCCACTTTTGCTACGAGGCTAACTCAGAAACTGAGCTCTCGCTTGTGCTGGGGCGGTGTCTGCTGGTGGCTTCAAACATGTGTGAATCCCCCTTGCAATTCACAAATGGTTGGCGAACTAATTAGTAGTTGTCCCTTGTAATTCACAAATGGTTGGCGGACTAGTTACGAGTTGCCCCTTGTAATTCACACATGGTTGGCGAACTGGTTGTCATAGGGGTCGAAAGCACCAACCAGATACAGTCATATACCATTATTACCAATCATCATAACGATTCATAATGCAGTAGATAACAGTGGATAATACCATCATCACCGTGCCTCGCGGTCTGCGTGCAGCTAGGTAGTACTTGGCGCATCTCAATTTGTGCTGCCTAATATTCTCAACCGGAGCATTATGATATGAGCAACAGCTTTTATTTACAAATGAATTGGTAAGTCTTCGGGTGGAAATGGTTTGTCTAGAAAAGCAGAAATTTGCATGTAAAACGAGGTAGGAACACCTCTCAATTCTGTCAATTGAGCCAGACAATGAATAAAATCCATAGCTCATAATTTGCTTCAGCTTAGCTGGACCTGCGGGATGGTGACGGAGAGAGAGAGGTATAACATATTATAACCTGTGCTTAGCCGGTGGTTGACAAGAGAACAAATTAGTTGAAAGAAACAAACAGCCAACTTGGATTAGCCATGGTTCAGCCCATTCAGAGTGATCACCCCATAATTTATTGATAGCTAACAGCTAACCATGTTATATGTATGGAATACCCATCTATCATGTTAAGTCATTAGCCCATTCGGTATGACCATCCTCAACCGCCAGGAGGCTCTTCAAGCCCAACAAACACTGGAAGATTTCCTGCAGAAACCTGGCGGCACTGGATGTCACCAATTCATTCAGTGTGGATGCCGGGCTGTTTGGTTTGTTGAAGCGATGATGACTGTGTGAAGCATATGCGTTTGACCTAAGTGCGTATTCACTTGATTTGATTGATTTGAAGTGCAGGCATATATATTTTGTCCATGAAATCTATAGGCTACATGCAGCTTTTGGAAACATTGGGAAACATGAGTTAGCACTACCTTAAGCATCAAGAACCCTGTTTTTTGTAGGTCTTTTCTGAAAAACCCGTTTTTTTTGCAATTCTTGTAATTTTTTGGGTCTTTATGAAAAAAACCCGTTTTTTTTGTTGGACCCAGTTTTTTATGTATATGATGTTGTTTATTTGATTTTTATGTTGATGGTTGTCTGCTTTTGGCAACCTCTTATCAACTATTCCCACCCTTCCAGCCCTTTAACTTCAACCCTTGGCCGCAAACGCACAGGTTGGTGAAACGGTTTGGTGCTAGCGTGTTCTCTCAAGGAGGTTTTGTTTGTATATAAATGAATATAGTTAAAAAAACATATGTTTTTGATATTTTATATTTGAATCTACTATATAGAGATATGTGCATTTTTAAGAGGTAAAGAACTATATGGACGTTTTGGGGTCGGGAAATGCTAAACATTCACGGGCATGATCCACCTTATTTGCAAACATCATAGAAATTAACATTTTTTGAATCACTGTTGTGAACAATTTTTGGGTCCAGTGTGAAAGGCCCATATTTAAGGCGTATTATCCCGTATTTTTCCCGTACAAAACCCGTATTTTGCTGATATGCACACCGGACCCAGTTTTTTGGGAACCCGTATTTTCCCGTACTAACCCGTACAAAAAATATGGGTTTTTTCTTCTGGCGGTAGATTGCTCTTGTTGAGTTTTTAGGCTCTACAAAGAACGGTTTGATAGACCAGATTGCCACTTTGCAGGGTGAAAAATGGAGCTTTGTCAACCACTTTGTCAAGTGTGGCTATCTCAAAATGCTGTGAAAAAACACACCTATAAACACAGGGATTGATCTTCTAGTTTGTGTGATGGGGTGCTTTGGGAATGGGATGGACTCGGCTGGAGAGATTGCCGAGATTAGTATTGCAAAACACGATAAATTATCCCGAAATCATCCGAGATCAAAGAAATATATAAAGGCTGCACAAACATAAGAAGCTCGTCGAGGTGATAAACTGGCAGAAAGAGCATGACTAATGAAATCAGATGAAATCAGCGAAGACACAAAATATGGGTTTTTTTGAAAAACCCGGTTTTTCTACAAAAAGTTAGGTTTTTTTGACTGGACCTACTTTTTTTTGGGTCTTTGAAGCTCTAGGTATGAGAATTTTTCAATGAGTCTTTTCATGCACCACTCTCACTAACTGGACCGATCTTGTGAATCAATCCCAGGTACCTGCGCATGTTACTGGACCTGTCGGAGATCGAGTGCGTGGCGTGGCAGATGCCACGCTTCGTGAAGCGCTTGTGCGACAGCGGCGGATGGGAGGATCGCTGGAGGTTCAGCCTGTCCAAGGCCAGGACGGGCCATGCCACTACTTGGATCCCCAGGTTAGTAATTAGCCGTGGTTGGTGACCATGGTTCACCTCACCGCAGGCTGGTATACAAGTGGTTGGGAACCATTGTTTCTGGGAGTTTTGTAGGGGCTATAGTGGGCTACAAGCGTTCTTAAAACAGATAAGAGCAATAAGTATGGCATGGTCGACATCCCTGGTTGCACGTCCATGGGCAACCGCCAAGCGAACACATGATCCCGGCGATGTATTCGAGGTACAAGGGACACGTGGCCATATCAACAGTCAGGAAGAGAATGCCGACCTTTGAAGGTGTTGAGGGGTACACCCAGCCAGTGATGATTGGCTTCCCGTTTTCTCTGAGAAGGCTACGGAGGACGGAGACATGCTGCCCTTATGGCGGAATGTTGGCACGCTTAATGATGATTGGCTGATCGACCAAAAGTTTCCATCAAAGAAGCATGTCCACATATTACGAAGATACAACTTGATCACCAACTATTGAACTATTTTTAATAGGGGATGGCCAATTGTTGAACAGATTGGCTTAAAAATCAAAAAAGCGAATAGATCGAAACCATTTTTTTGCATTTACATCATCGATCCCAAAATGCCGCCTCTACGGCAAAACCACCAGCGCTGTTGGGGGGTTGGTGACCCGCTGGCCGCAGGTCTTGGATTTGGTGGTGCATCCCAAGATGGCGCCCCATTCCGCCACGGCCTTGTGGGCTCAGGCAACGGTAAGCCATGACGCTTGGGGCACGACTTGCTGCACTGCGGAAAGGGTAGTTTTTTTTTTTTTCGGCCCAACCTGACTTCGGGCTTCCCAGCCCGGCTGGGACAGGGTGACCTGAAAGCGATAAAGAGAGAGAGAGAGAGAAGCCTGATTTCGGATCACAATGGGATGGATGTGATCACAAAGTGAAAGGTTGCCATTCAATATTCAATTGTTTTGTGTGAAATGATCACCCGGCTGAGTTGAAGACACCAAGCAGAATAGCAATCACGACCACAATCATGGGAGCTTGTCGGTGTTGAACCGGCAGGTGGTTTTCGGATATATGTTCCAAGTAGAAAATGCCATGTAAGTATGAACCCAGCGTCAAGATACACATGAAATTGCTACATTATGTTCGAAAAATATTCTGTATGAATCATATGAATTCAGCATGGCGACAGAGGGAGAGAGTTCACCAGTCATGAGTTTCATATTCCAAACTGGTCTTGTTCCAATGTTGGGGTGTCTAGGTGCTCTACCCTGACTGCAGCTTTGAACTTGCCAGCTACTACCGTGCTAAAATTCCAAAACAGCCTGATATACACCCAAGGTTTGTTGGCAGCCTGGCGAAGTAATGTGTGAGTTGAATTTTGATAAGGCTGCCGCAATCTCTCAAAAGCTTGTTGCACCCGTACTCTATGCACATATCAATATATATATAGGAAAACATATCAACAAAATCAATTCTTATAGCCTGCACAAATGTAAACAACACAAGGCCCCCAGATAATTCTCTACATATTCCCTTGCAACAGATGCACATGACGCAGCACCAGGCGGTGGGAGACTCCGGAGCACGGCCGAGTCCCAAGCGCATGGCCGCCGTGGGATCGTTGGCCAAAGAACTGGAGATTGTGCTGACCTTCTCGGACGAGGCGGTGGCCCAGGTGATGTTTGGAGCTCATGTGGCCAGTCATTTTCCGAAGGGATAACACTATGGATCAATATTAACCATCAATAATGGCTTTTAATGACCAACCAAATCATACTTGTATTTAGGGAAACGGCTGGCAAATCATGAGTATTATTGGCGCAGTGTCGATATGTTTAACGGTGTGTAATGCGTTGATGATACTTCAGGCCGCTGGCTGGTAGGTCTGGTACTTTGGACCATTAACACGGAAACCTATAGATATGCATAGCCGTGGTAGTGTCATGACACATAATCAGGTACATCCTTGCATAAGTACTATATTGTATACTGTAAATGTTTATGTGTGTGTGCTGTGTGCATGCATGCTTATTTGCATGTAGATGCTCAGATGCCTGCATGCCCGCACAAGCCGTACATGTTTATGTAGATGTATTACATGCATGCTTTCAAGCTACTGCGCATTCACAACTGCCTTTTAGGTTTGGTAGTTGTTGTATTGTTGTTCTGTCTACGGTAGTTCCTGGTTGTTGGTTTTAAACACTTTTGTTGATTGTCCCTCACAAGTATTGACAAATGGTTGGTTGACTATTTCTTTTCATAGGGGTGGTTCAACCACCAACCAGGTTTCATCCGCATGAGCCATTGATGGCTTGTATTTGGTGGTCAGATTTGATCTTTTTGCTAGTGCTTGATGGCAGGAGCACAGCAAGCTGCAGGATTCTATGCAGCCTGGCGTGAGGAGGGTAACAGCTGGCTGGGGAGTGTTTTGGATGTGAAGGTAATCGTCATTCATGATTTCACCACTATAAATCTTGGTCAGATCCATGACTTTGCATTTTGGACCAAAAAATCAGGACTCACATAAACCAATTAAATCATGTTCAAACATGGTGGATTTGAGCTCTCAATCATCCATACGTCCACCATGACCAGTTTGACGAGGATATTGGGGATGAACTTGCTATACCAAGCATTTGCAACTGGCAACGGAAAAACCGCATGTGTTTCCAGCAGCGCTTCGCCTCATGTTCCTTATTTTTACATTAGTTTCCAGAGGTTTCGCACCAGACTGTCAACGCACCAGGCCACAACCTGAACATAGTGAATTTTGGATATGCTTCCGTCAGCTGGCTCTAAAGCTCCCGTGAATGGACATCCTGTGATGGTCTCGTTGTTTTCCTTGGTGATCCTCTAATTTTGCAATGAAATTGCAGTTTTCGGTGTTGTTCAACTCGTTTTTCCTGCTTTCTACAGTGGAAAATCTCTCAGCATTTGTTTCATTGGCCACACTTTTTATGGGGTCAGTGCTTTGTGCAATGTGCAAAAAAGATAGCTGATTTTTTAAGGGTTGCTGCGTGGTTTCATCCCATCCTATGATCCTTTGGGTGCCCAAAGGCCCTGTTTGACTTCCTGCACTTGTTGCGCGCATGACAGGCATGTTCCCCACGTGAAACAATGGCATTTTCTCCTGAGAGGGTCCCTGTTGTCGAGCTTTGGCTGAGGCACCACTTGGTCGAAAGGGCCAACGACTACTTGAATCGACGGCAGGACGATACTGACTGCCGGCCAGAAGAAGATGGCAAGGACGGCTGGTGAAGCGAGTTCAAAATGGTGACGATAATTATTGCAAAGGAATCGACGGCTGTTTGCTTTTGACTAAAGTGCCGATGCTTTTACCACATCCATTGAAGCATTATAAGTTGAATTGTGGCTTGTAACGGTTGATGTTGAGCGCAACCGTTGATGAAAGCAGATGGAAGATCCAACTGACGCCAGTAGCAATTGGAGACTCGGCATATCTCAGTCCTTGGTCCGGCAGCTTCTTTACCTCTTTTGGTGTCCAAGCATGTAAGTAAATGCTTGGTTAGTTGGCGGTTCATGGCCGGTTTAGATGATGGTTAGTGAATGGTTGATTGGTGCTTTGTAGCATGCCAGTGATGCTAGTTAGCTATCTCGAAGGTAATGCTTTGGTTTGTGTGTGTTGGATGTCGGGGGTTGTCGTGGTCAATCAGTTTAGGCATCTGAGGATGGCTGCGTTTGGATCGAGTACTGTGCCCCTCAAACCAAAAAGATCATATGACAATGTTTCATAGTGATGGCCCAAGGTGATGGTTGAAATTCTTGGTTAATTGACTCTAACTGGTGGCTAAGAACAGTATATACAACAAGGTCAAGAAATATCAATCCTTGATGATGATGAAGATGATGAAGATGAAGATGAAGATGATGAAGATGAAGATGGTGATGATGATGATGATGATGATGATGATGATGATGATCAGCAGCTCTGGCTTCTTAATGCTTACTTATAGGGGTTAATAACGACCCTAGGGATGATGATGGTTGACAGTCATTGGCCTGCCACGCGTGGATGCCCCCATGGACATAGACGCCTCCCCGGCCTTGGCCGCAGGAGGAAGCCAAGCCTTCAGGCAGTGGTCGTGCCAGGTAGGGGCGACCGATGTCATGGTTGGCAATGGTCAACGGTGGATGCGGTTGTTAGTTTCAGGTGAAGTGATGGTTAAGTTACGTGAGTGGTGCTAGTTGATGGTGATGTGATGCTCAAGTGAGTGGTTTCCCAAAATCGGGGACCCAAAAAATGGTTGGTTTATTTTTAACATTGATGAACATGGGATGATTTGGGAGGTACCCCTCTTTTGAGAAACCACCAAGTGAGTGGTGGTGAATTGATGGTTGACTGATGATTGATTGATGCGTAGCTGATGGTTAATTGCTGGCTAGCGGATGTTTAATGGATGATGATGTGCGGATTAACAGCCAATAGAGGCTAATGATGGTTGATACAATGGCTTGCTGCACGGCTCATAGTGGTTGGAACATGATAAACCACTGCTGTTAGGGAGCAATGATTGACCTGGCAGCAAATCTCACAGGATGTGATCCCCTGGCAGGCTGTTTCCCGGGGCAACCAGGGATTCCTGGACCCATCCCTCGATGATGACTGCTGCGCAAGGTGTGAAAGTGAGAGCGAGGACATCGGAAGTCAGGACGCTGGATGGAATTTGCAGTGGTGGACGGAGTGGGTAGGAGCAGGGTGCAGTTACCATTGGTTAGTGATGGTCAGTTCGGCTGCGGTTGTCCACCTTTTTTGGGAACAGATGGATTCACTATATATCCATACATCCACTACAAATCAAAGCATTAGCAGAGGATCTACAAGCCAACAAGTGGAGGTGATCAGAACCACCGTGCTTGGCATGACAGAGGTGCTAGTGTTTGGGTGATGATCAATCTGACTAAACCTTTTTCTGTGTCTTTATTGGTTTCACGGAGCGCCATTGTCAACCATTCTCATTCGCCGCTATTAGCCAGTATGAGCCACGGTTGGCCAGTTTTGGCTGTTATTTGCTATGATGACCCGTTACCATGATCAGCCAGCAACCATTGGAACCATTCACCGTAGCAAACTGCCAAGGACCATTTCAATCCATGAACCATATGCGAAGCATGAAACCGTCTATAAACCATGCATTAAGCTCGCTAACAAGTTATAGACCAGAAAACGATGACCAACAATAGTATCATCTGGGACCATGTAGTAACATGTGTTAACCACACCCATTGTTGGTTATGATATTATTGTTGGTTACATCAGTTACATCAAGCGTTTATTGGCATTGTATTAGCCATATGGGTGTTTCTCAAAATGGGGAACCCCAAAAATGGTTGGTTTATTACTATAAATGGTTTATAATAGATGATTTGGGGGTACCCCTATTTTGAGAAACCACCATATAGTAACCATACCCATTGTTGTCATTACCATGTGACTACCCACCATGGCAACAAACATCAACAAACCATCGACGCTTGCAGCTCACAGGGACGCTGCTACCCCAGGATACCTTGTCGGACATCGGCGAGGGGAGCGAAGTGGAAGCTTGGATGGCGCAAGCGTTCCCGTACGCAATGCTTCCAGTTGCCAAATGGCCATGGGTCAATACTAATCAACCAACTAATGGGGGATTTCCACCAACAATAACAGGGAAAACACTCGTTAATGGTGGGGAACCAGGGGTACGGGGTTTTGACCCACAGCCAAATTGGTGGTTTCTCACCTTGAAAATGGATGGTTTATTGTTAATTTTGGATGATTTGGGGGTCCCCTATTTTGAGAAACCACCACGTAGTAGATAATCAACCCCAGTTTCAACAAGAGTAGAAACCAGCTGGTTACCTGCAGTAAAGGTGACTGGCAGGTTAGGGGTGCATAAATAAATGCATTCTGCCATGTTTGGATTGTACTTTGAATTTTCGTTGATGTTCGTTTTTGTGTATTGAATCCAAAGATGATTTCCTTATGAGTTTTGGTTCAGGCTTGGATTCATATCAGTCCAACAACCCATATATGGGTATGTGCCCAAGGAGTAACCAATAACCTACCAAAAAATGATCATTTTACCAGCAAACCATAGGTTTTTGATAGTTTTTTGGGGTACCACTATGGCACACAGCCATATGTTTGATTCCCCTACATCACCCAGCCATCGCTGAGCGCGCAAGCGCTTGCGCTTCATGCGCCGGTGCTGAGGACTTCAGCGACTTTGAGGATGCGCGGCCCGAGGTGAACAACCTGGGCTTCCTGAAGACCGATGGGCAGCCGCTCGGTGAACGGTGGCTCCTGGGGAAGCCCTTCCTGGCGGGGCAGCTCCTGAAGCCCTGAGGTGGAAACACCGGCTGTTGGTTGGGGAAGCCAGGCCAGGTGCTGAGATTTTGCTGACGGGTTGGTTATAATGAATGGGCAATTCATAGCGAAAGATGATCGAAGGTCAAGTAAGGTCAATCAATACTGGGTGATAGATGGTTGGAATAGATGATTAAATTAATATGAGTGGTTAAGTAAGGTCAACTAATGTATAATGAATGGTTACGATTGGTCGAGCTTAACTTCAGCAACAATTTATGGAAACCCATGTGTTTACAAAACATCGGATGGGCCAAGCTACCAGCACTCGGACTAGATTTGTCATTCAAGGTCCTTGACCTGCAGTTATTTGGTTATACACAGGAACCCCGCAGCTATATGGTTCCCATTCTGAAACCCTAGGTCTTATTAGGCATGGGAAACCTTTGGTTGCCCATGGATCGCCTGTGGTGGCCCATGGGCCATGCTTGGACCCCCGTTTCGTCCGGAAGGAGGTCTCCATAGACCGCTTGGCCTCAGGACGTTTTGCCACGGGCAACCGGGTCCCAGCGGGGCGGAGCAGCTTCAGAGACATACCTCCAATCTGAAGGGCGACTGGAAGGACCCGGTGGGACTGTCCCCACTTGGAAGCATCAACGGCTGGAGCAGACCGGCTGGTTGGTGGTAGGGTTGCTTGAGATGTTGGTTGGTTGGTGGTAGGGTTGGTTGATGTTGGTTGGTAATTTGGGGAAATGGAGGTACAGAGTTAGTCTTGAAGCAATCTTTGATGGAAGTTGAGCATGAGAATGGTCTAGAAGCACAATATTCCTCGTTACCACTTACCAAGCCCGAAAATTAGGTTCGCTGACAGTCTCGCTATGGGTTTCCATAGATGCTATATGGTAATCGATGCGTTGCAAGCCAAGACCCTATTGCAACTAAATCTGAATGAAACCAGCTGTGGTTCGTGGCCCCACGGTCAATGGGACCATGTAAGAACCTACCATGCGGTTCCTTAACCAGATATAAGGTGGTTCACCCAGCTGAGGTGAGGTGCGAACTGTGAACTCTACCATTTCTAAGCCCCAGCAACTGCTGGGGACCTCAAGTGGGCCTGGCCCTTGGAGGTCCTCCCCCGGGCTGACCACCCACTCGTTCGCTCCACAGGATCGTTTGCAGAAGCTCTTCGACCTGGTTCCGGACGAAGAGAAGGCAGAGGAAGACTTGCCCAAAGGAGCCGACTTCGCACGCGTTCCGGCGGCGGCGCGGCAGGTTGAAATTGCTAGAGACCAGCTTGTGATGGTTTTATTTGAAAATTTCTGAGTCCGAAACTTCAAGCCTTTGGGATGGATAATGGTGAAGAACTAACTTGTGATAAAACAATTCCTACTTACACCAACTGATGATCGAAGGTGCAGGTATCTAGTAGTTTGTTTTCTGGTCATCATTCTTCCCACCAGGGCATCCTGGCCACAATGCCGCCACCACAGCAACCATTGAATTGTCTCTTCATCCTCAACATCATTCTTGTCATCGTCATTCTCGTGCTTGTTTAGGGTGTCCTTGCCGAATTCCTGATGGGGAACCCAGACAACTATAGGCCAACGAGTACTGGTATGGTTTCGTATCGTATTTCAGCCTATTCCAGCCATAGGCCGTTTTGGCCTACTTTTCATGTTGTGGATGCGTGGATATTCAGAAGGGTTCCTAGCCGATCATGGCAGCAATGAGGCAACATGGGTCGCCAGGGAACTAGCCACAACTTGCTACCACCTGGCTTCACCCCTGGCGACCCCAAGGACACTTCGACCAGGAGAACAACCAGACCCCCGGGAATAGACCTCCATCCAGAAGTTGTTGGCACTGATTTTTTGCTGCTCCCCAATGGGGCTATCAAAAAATTGTTGATCCATGAAATCTATGCTTTTTTTTGCCGCTTATTTACCTCTTCCAATGTTGGTCACCAAAACCTAATACTATACCATTTTTTCTGATTCAATCAAATTGGTGGATTTCACTTCTTTGACCACCAAAAATTGATTATCGGGGGCTCCTCCGTTTCAGGAGACGCGCGGACTACTTATACCTTCCCTTCAAAAAGTGTGTGGTTTTTGTTCTAGCGAAAATGCGCCACAAGCTTCAGGGTGATCATCAACTCACTCCAGGAGCACAAGCTTTTTTAGGGAATAGTTCTTCTACGTTTTACAGGGTGGACCTCCCTATTGATAAATTTGGTATAAAGATGCCATTTGACTGATTTTACTGACGCTATATCTACAAACTGTAGTTACTAGTTATCTTAGTTAAGTTTATCTACCATAAATGGTAGTTACCTTAGTTAAGTTTAGTTGTAACTCCAACTTTGCTAACGGTTGGGGGGCCCACATTGCAGTTAAAACTGTGCAACGGCAGGGGGTGAACTTCCAGCAGTCCAGGAAGCAACTGGCAGAGCGATGCGCCACTTAAGCGGCTAGGCGACACTGCGCAGTTCGTAATCGCTCGATTGGTGGGAGAAGATGCCTGATGCATGGCTTATGGATATGGTCGTTGTAAGAACTAATGATTCAGTAAACTAATGAAAATCATATGGTTGGATGAATTATGGGTTTTGATCATGGGTTATCACATGGTTATAAGAATTATGATTATCATAACCACTGTTTATTTTAATGGGTTATTATATGGTTGGATCAGAACTAATGGGCAATCATGGGTTATATTGCTTTGTAGTGCCTGATGGCACCAATGGTTCATCAAGGGTTGGCACTGGACACCAATGGTTCCTGACTGCTGGTTGACAATTCATACTGCACAACATCCATACTACATTATGTACAGCTTGGACCCTGTGTTCCTCGTCCCTCAGCCTGGCTAAGACAGACGTTCAGTCTGATGATGATGGAAGATAAAATTAAACAATGTTTGAATGCCTTTTGATAGGCCTACCTGGCAAAAGAAAATCCTCCGTTGACCTTCGGGCGTGCTTTCTTAGGGGTCCAGATTCCAGATGTGATGGATCCGCCAAAACGGTCGGCTAGTAGCCATGTTTGTTGGTTCAGAACTGGTGACAAATGTCATGGCTGGATACCGGCAATGGAAATGGAAATGTCAACAAGTAATTGAGCTCAATCGGGCGGTTGATCATCAGATTCCGGGCAAGGTTGATGGTAACCGCGTTCCTTTGGCCATGGAAACACCTTTGCCGATAAAACTATGTTTTGCTTGCTGAGCATTGGCCCACAAAATTCCACAGCACTAGCAGGATGGAGGCATTTCATCAACCACTAGTGCGGGCTACAGGTAGATCAACCTATATCAACCGCTAGCCGTTCAAATGCAAGTACATCATTCCGGTCGTAGCTGCATCGGCCCAATACATCCAATATCAACCCATACAGTTTTTTCTAGGTTCCCATCGACTAATTCTTTTGTTTCTTCGCGCACGCTTTTACTTTGTGTACAACAGGAACGATCTAAACACATCTGTGAGCTGACAAGTGCTTGAGGGTTCGGTTGACATGTTTGCCTGCTATGAACCCTTCCTTGGTGAAACGCATCACGCAAAAAGAATTGGAGTTAGATCCAGCCGACCGCTGCACCACGTTGATCAACAGCATTCAACAGCGGATGATCTCTCAGAAAAACAACACCATTAGCCAGCCTTTTGAGTTAACCCCATGAACCAGCTGGGCAATGTTAATGATTTGGAATTCCGCTTGCTTTAGTATTCCCCCTTTTTGTTGCCATGTGCAAACCCGCTTCACCACCTTTTCAACATTGCTAGAGTGAACCATGTCGATTGTGCTGGCACTCCGCTCCGAGGTGATCGTGTGTAGGAAACATCCCTGAGCAACCGTAGGGGGGATGGATGCTTGGTGGTTTATTCCAGAAGAGAAGCAGTTGTTGAAACCCACGGGCTTGTCGGTCAGGTTTAAAACAGAAGCACGCAGTGTCATTGTACAAATAGACTGTTCTATTTTTTAATGGCTCGATTTGAGGGAATCCTATGTCTACAACAGGGAGACTCAGTGATTTTGACAGCAGATGTGTCTTCACACATTTGGTTGTTTCTCAAAATAGGGGTACCCCCAAATCATCCTCATTTATCATATCATAGTTATTAACCAACCATTTTTTGGGCCCCCTATTTTGAGAAACCACTATTTTCCCCCGAGGAAAACTCGTTTGAGATGAAGTTGTTTCTGCAGTCCGTGCGTTCTATTCCTCTTTCGGAGGTCAAGAGTTGGTCTCCAGTTTCAACCACTTTGTACCAACAAAAACAACAATGACAACAGCAGCAACAACAACAGTTGCAAACGATCATTCTCCAAAATCAATCTCTTGCAGCCAGGATTAACACGTTATCAATAATTTTGATTATTATAGCTGACCAGTGTTGTTTCATTGCTTTTGCTGAGTGTGTGCAGCCGGTATTTGGTGCAAGCAAAACCACCAAGCAGGCCAATGAATTTCCGGGGGCCCGTCGCGGCGTCGCAACATGGCATGATTCATTCACAGAGATAAGTGCAAGCATGTAGCGTTAGTGTTCGGGGTCATTTTAGTACCCCAGCAATATGCCTTCGGCAAGCTAGTACTTCGTATGGATCGTTCGTGATTACCCGTGTTTTATAATGGCTTTGAACGGATGATGAATAGTTTGTTGCCGTTTGAAAAAGGTATACAACTACAAATCATTCATTGAAAAGGCTTATGAACCATCGATTTCTGTGAACTTTTTGGGTGCAGCTGGGAATGGCCACCATGCTGATTCTAGGGAAGCGATCGCAGACTTGTGTACCCCCATTCAAAGATGATCCTTGTCATCGGAATCAGTAGTATGTTTCTGGATTGATTCCTTGGGAACCATCTTTGGAAGTTGTTGATTGTGGGATGGTTAGGCTGCTATAGTTCAATTTGGAGTTGAAAGAAAGGTATATTTGTTCGAAACATCCTCATCCTACACGGGCATCTCCACTTTCATGCTTTTGAGGACCATACCCGGAAAGATTAAGGCTGCAAAGTAACCGCGCAATTCAAATGCCCAACTGCAGTCAAAGTCGGCCAGCATGCAGACGGTGGAACAACATGGTGAATCGTCCAATGGCCCAATTCTATATTCTTGACAGATGCGACATGGCGTCCACATTGAGCTGAGAAAAGAAGGAGGGCCATGAAAACAAGAGCATTTGACGCAGAGCGGGAAAGAGGAAGAGTCGGGATTGGATCAATCATACCCGCTGAAGATTCAAAACCTCCATAGCACGCACTGGTTTCATTTGATCTATAGTGATTTGATATGGTAAAACCATGGGAATAATGACTCAAATTATCCATATTGGACTCGACTGATCGCTCACCATGAAGAACATCGCTAGTTCCCGAATCAAAACCACCTCTAACATATTCTTGTATCAACCTACGAGCCATGGCTAACCATCAACTTAAGTACCATGACAAACCATCATGAACCATCATCAGCCATCATTAACCATCATGAAGCCTGTCGTTTGATCACATGGTTTTCTTGCACCCTCGCGGGTCCTGACTCGTTGATGCCGCGACGGGCCACCCTTCGTCAGGGTGGCGTGGAAAAGGCGTCTCTGCAGCTGCGCGCGGTCAATGCTACCCTAGTGCTACCCTTTGGTGAACGAACATGGCTGGCTGGAAAATGCCCCATAGTCATGGCTGATTTCCATAACAAATGGTGGATTATCCATTGCTAGGTTAGATCACCAGAGTGTATGTCATCCCATGTCTGGGATCTTTGAACATTTCGTTGCTTCGAAATGATGAGCAATGATGACACTGCCAATGATCCTAGAAATGGCTTTGAAGATTTTTGTTTTGATGTTCCAACGATCCATTCTAGGGATCATTGGCAATGCCTGCAGTCATATCCATGTCTTTCAATCTAATGGGGTTCCATGACACGATGGTGAATAAGCAATTTTCCTGAATATGTTGCGTATCCATATTTTAGACACAATGCATTATTTTTGTTAAACCATGGTGCGGATGGTAATTTACAATACTGGTTTTTTGCCGGCCCAGGATCAACTTCCACCTACAAGATGCCCACAGGCTCCCAAACCAACTAATGCTTCCAACATTGTTGCATCAGTTTTCCACTGCAGTGCCAACCCTAGAATGTAAAACCCTATCCCCTAAAAGCCAACTGGAAGAAAGGCCCCCCCAACCAATAAGCCTATAGGCTGTTGGCTTTGATCCCTTGATTATTACAATGACTATAGCGCTTATTAACCACATTTAACCATCATACATACTATGCCAAGCAGTTCACATTACTGGTTTGGGTATGTTTGAGTGCTGTCTGAGGGATGCCATCGCCAACATCCTCCGAGCTGGTGCCAACCCTGCTGCAGTTCGTTGGGAGCCCCGTTGTGCAAGCGTTGAGCAGTGGTCGGTTGGATGTGCTGCTGTTGTAGTCTTCAATCAGTTCTAGCTATTGTTGTTCTACATTATTGTCGTTGTCCCTTTTTCTTTTCTTTTGGCTTGTGTTGCCTTTTCTTCCTTGATTTGGATGGGATTTGCCTGTGTTGTTCTACTTTGTGTTTCTCCAATCTGGGGAAGCCTTAAATCTCCCACTGGTCATCTAAAACAAACTATATCCCGGTACGTCGAGGTTGCCCATTTTGAGACACCCATTATCTTTGCTTTGTCGATCGTTTCTGGTTCACCCGGGACGACGGTCGAGAAATTTGCAGCTCCTTGGCCTAAGCTTTGAAACTGCACATTAGATGCTTGGTTGAATTTGGTTTGTTTGCCTTCGTTTTTGCCTGTTGCACCTTCACAAACCTTGGGCTTCCAACTCGACAACTGATGTTTGACTTGTTGACTAACCCATGGGCAGTATCACCAACCGTTGTAAATATCCTGTTCATCAACCATCATTCCGACATATGATCACTAAGCATCATTGACCCATGCATGGCTACACAAGCCAGTGCTATTCAAATCTATTTCATAATCAGCTAGAACCAACATCCCAATACGTTTTGAAAACAAGAACTCTCAAGAGTTGAGCAATTTCCATTGCCATAATAACTTATAGCTGACCAAAGTCCTGACCAACTGTATAAGTATGCCATCAAGTACTTGATTAGTAGTATAATTAGTCAGATAACCACATGCCAAAGTACTTCCTGACCAACATCCATACTTAACTGGTCGGTGGTTTCAAACATTGTTTATTTTCCTTGGTAGTTATTAACGAATGGTTGGTTGACTCATATTTTTCATAGGGGTTGAAACCACCAACCAGTTAACCATTCGATGTTAGTCAGATAGCCAGTGGGTACCTGGAGCTAACATCCTGTGGCAAGCTGTCGCCAGGTCATTTCAGAGGCGCAACGTGATACCGTGGCCTGGTAGTGCTCGCGGTCGGTTGGTTGATGTTGGTTGGTGCTTGGTTGCTGGCTGATAGGGATGATAGGGTTGGTTGATGTGGCTTACCAGCTGGTGGGTCAGTTGAATTCAGAGCTTGGAAATGATTGGTTGGATCCAAGGCAGCAAGCCAGCTTGATAGATGCTCATAGATGGCAGCAACCCAGCTTGATAGATGCTCATAGGTGACCAAGCGCTGGTTGATACATGGCGTCCAAGGTAATTCGAGCCCCCTACAGCTGGCATGTCATTTTGCGGATCCGATCAGCTGACAACACGGAGAGAAGTTTTCTTCACTAGTCGTTGATGCTCGTTTCATTGGAATTGAAGGGTGCCAACGTCAACGGAGGACTTCAAAGGGACAATCAAGTCAACAAAGCTACCCTTTGGTAAACCAACCTTGAACGGTGATTTGAGGTTCTCGATCAGTTTACGGAGGGAAAGTTGCTCCCGCTGATCACGCCCAGCTACTGGTTAAGTGGTTAAGTAAGTGAGTAAATTACACTATCAAGTTGATTAAGTGGGTTAGTAAGACCATCAAGTTGCTTAAGGTAACCTAGGTTTTGCATCAAGCATTGGTTGTTGTCTCACGATCGTTTCCAGGCCTCAGATTCCGTGGAGACCATGGCCGGGGGCAACATTTCCTTCTGGCTCAGCCTCGGGCAGGAGGCGTGCGCTGCAAGGGGAGGGGTCAACTTGGCTTACAACCTAGTGCAATGTGGTACCACCTCCATCAATGGTTTCGTAGTTGCAGTCGAGCGCATACTTAGACGCACCAGTTCCAGATGACTCTCACCAGTTGGCATTCTTGGATCAGAACACCTAGGAATGCACTAACTCCTGCGAAGCAATGTGCAAAATCGCATGGACCATGGTGAATTCTGAACTCGTTGCCAAACCATCACGGCTATGATCAGGTTTTGCCTTCACCTGCTGATGGCCAGCTTTTGGTGACCACCAGTCGGACCACAGGCGCAGTGGGCTGAGGGGTAAGGGAGGAGTCGCCACGTGGAACGGTTGATGTAGCTAGACGTCCGCTGCGCCTAAGCCACTCAGCCAGTGGTTGCTGCGGGCTGTGGCAACATGTGTAAGCCGACTAGTGGGGGGGGTATGTTGATGTTAGTGATTTGTGA
This sequence comes from Symbiodinium kawagutii, assembly GCA_009767595.1. Lineage (NCBI taxonomy): Eukaryota > Dinophyceae > Suessiales > Symbiodiniaceae > Symbiodinium > Symbiodinium kawagutii. The sequence goes on from VSDK01005781.1 coordinate 21,471, forward strand.
CATTGTTTTTCGTGGGGGAGGGGTTATAGGTCATTTGCCAAGGCAGATGAAACACAGAAATGCGGGCATCAAGGAAAACAGCACTCAGGACAAGCTTGGATTTGGATGGTTACTGTATGCTTGACAGCAATCAATAGACCCTGCGGGTCCCTACATATAATGTTGTCATCAAATAATTACATCCAACGTGCAAACTCCAGCAAATGCCTGTCGTTACTTACTTTGCGGAATGAACAGAATCAGTGAAGGTCAAGGTACAAAATTTCCACCAGCAATTGCTGACAAAGTCTGGAAACATTCCGATGAAAGTTTGCTTACCAGCGGTATACATGTAGTGGTTTCTTGAAGTCGGGATCGGGGTCCAAAAAAATGTTGGTTTATCTCTGAATTGTTTTTCTACAGGATGATTTGGGGGGGTCCCCTATGTTGAAAAAAACATTTCATTCAATCAGGTCAAATCCGAGGCAATATGAGGAAATTGATCCTGATATGATATTTGTGATGAAACCCCATTGGACTGCAGCTATGCATGAGGTGCATTTTACAGTACATATATGGAGTTCTCAGCGATGTTGCTACAGGACATTTTTTGCCCAGGTGCCTGTGCATACAGAAAATTGTAAACTTAGTGTTGCAGATAATTTGCTGCATTTGTTTCGCATATGAATTTGCAATACTGCAATTGCCTTTGGCAATCCAAAAGGCTTAGTAGGAAGTACTGCAAACCTATGAGAACCCACAGTATTTCATTCAGAACTTGAAGGAGTAAACACATGAAATTGGTAAGACGTGGTAAACATGGGTATAGAACGATTACCATCAAACAGATTTCCGTTACGCAAGATTCCGAAGTGGTGTCTGTGTTTTTTCTTCTATTTCCAAAGGGTTCACCTTTTGCACTTGCAGCACGCCACGATGGCATCAGGTTTGTCAAACACCTTGAGTTTGTTCAACAACGACGATGCGCAGATCCTCTCGTTGCTTGTGAGGAGATGCTGATGGTTCAACTGCAGCTGTGTGGCTGTAGGGGTCGTTCGACTGTTGATCAGGACTCCCTCAATAAGCCCATGTTGCTTTGATCAATGGCCAGGGGGAAACTTAAGACTCTCAACTCGCTAGCCTCGGCAGGAACACCACATTGGTTGATGCGGAAGTTTCCTCTAGTAAGTGGCTTACATTTACTGCTTGTAATGTGGCGCTTTTTGTTTGGAAACGGGGAAGTAGATGAACAAACTATGCACCCAACAGGAAAACATTCCGTTGATCGTCAACTTAGCTCAGATACTAGCTGTTGTTGGGAAGGGGCTTATTTCCTGGCACATCATCATCATCATCACCACCACCACCACCACCATCATCATCATCATCATCATCATCATCATCATCATCATCATCCTCATCATCATCATCCTCCAGTACTGCTGGTCCTACCCCCTTTCCTTCGTTGTTTAAGATTCACCGCTCACCTTGAACCGTCATAGATCAAGTCCCACCAGCAACCTTCCGGTCACCTGGACCGCACCGCAGGACTTTGCACCAGAAGGCGGCGCCGTGCCACGTTGACCGTTGCTGTGGGCCGGGCTGGGTCGCCGGGGGTGGACCTTGCGTCGCCAGGCGTCCAAGCTGCTGGTGCTGCTGGAAAGTGGCTATCAGGCGCAGCAGTGTTGGTAGGTGAAGATCCACGGATTGATATAGGCATTTGATGGCTGAAATGAACAGCAGGTTACTATGGTTACTTTGGTTAGGGTAATTACCTATAGCAGCTAGATGATGTTGGTTAATCAATGGCTAGTATGGCAGCCATGGTTACTATGGTTAGGATAGTTGCTACTATGGTTAGGGTAATTAACCATGTGATATGGCAGCTAGAATATGGCCATCTAACAGCTGATGTAACTATGGCATGCTAGCCGATGTATGGCTACATCAATGGCTACTATGGTTAGGGTTAAGAATGGCTCACAGCAGTGATGATTAACCATGGCTAATGATGGCTTAATGATGGCTGATAATGGTTGAAATGAACAAACAATACTGGGGAGAGTGGCAAATATATTGGGGGTGATCGGGTTTGTCGATCTTGCTTTAGAGCTTGGCTGTTGGACCCTTGGTTCCTTCATGGCCAGGAGACAAGCAGGAGGGGTACAAATGGCTGGGCATAGCGTTGTGATTAAGAATGGTGTAAGTGGCTGGTGGTTCTAAACATTTGTTACTTTCCCCATCAATTATTAGCAATTGGTTGGTTGACTAATATTTTTCATAGGGCTTGAAACCACCAACCAGTGTAACCAGCTTGGGTGACAAGCACATGTTGGCGGATGATAAGCGACAACAGTAGGAATGCAGCGAGCCTATCGACACCTCATCACCCGACCACCGTGGCACCATTGAGCCACTGCCAGGGCTGTGAAAACGTGAGCAGAATCGCTGCTCAATGGAACCTCTTGGTGGTCATCGAGGCTGAGACTGACGCGGAGCGGTTGACCCTCCCTGAGCGGCACAAGGTTAACTAGCCAATATATGGATGGTGGTTATGGCATGTTATGGCCCCGCTACGTGACTTGACTTCTGGTGTTTGCAAGGGGGGTTGTCCCAACCTGCTTTGAAACTTAGTTACGATGTTTTAGATGATTGTGATGATGATAGTTTTCTGAGATGATTGATGCCCTGCTTGTTGTAGTGATGTTCCATTGCCAGCTAAATGAATCCACCAGAGCGTAGTCAGCAGTAGCGATCATCACCAATAATCATGGTTGAATAATTAGCCAGAAATAAGCATCGAGAAGCATCATTCACCATCAGTAACGAATTGTTATTATCAGGAGATACCATGATCATCAAATACTACTTTTGATATCAGTAGCCATTGTTGTCATTATTGTAGCATGGTTCATTGACCATCAGTACCCATTATAAGCATTGTTAGAGCTAGCTATTCTCAAACATACTTAATGGTTAGTTCGCAATGTGCATCAAGCATTACTCGCTCAGGAGCTAGGTTTGGCGTGGGCATTTGGCAAGCCAACAGCAGCATACAGGTGTAGTATGATTAGTTGCTGTATAAGTACCTCCAGAAGGCCATTTCTCATGATAATCAGATACTGGATGCGTCATGTTATCATGGAGCATTGTCATGATACTGAAAATAAACCAATCGTTGGATGAGTACCTCCAACTGCTATATATGATATAGGGTTGATTTTCTAGCCTCACTGGGGATTGGCATCCCAGACATGTCTTCCGAAGGGCTCAAGTTGCAAACGCAATAGCCTTGAGCCTTGCAGCCCGTCGGCAACCGTGGCCCCAATGCAGTTGCTGAGTTGCAGTTCATCCTTGCAGCTATGGTTGGCCTGATGAAGAGGTTGGTTGAGCCTAAGCGCTGAGGTTGGCAACCCTACTTGCCCCCACTACTTGTTGTAAAATGCCAGTTAGAGCATGGCACACGTCCAAGGAGTATGTTGAAGCGCGCGAGCACAAGTAAGAACCAGCAGGGACCTTTTGAACTCTTGTTGATATTAACCTCCTGAAGAACAACCATCACTCTTGAGCCTCAGTCATGATGAACATGGCTAGCTATGGGGGATAGTAATGGACAACAATAGGCTAGTTGCTGGTTTGAAACATGCTTGTTTGTCAATATTTGGGCTGGTTGGTGGGTTGGCAAGCATAATTTTCATGACGGAGTGGTTCATCCACCCACCAGTGATGGACATAGCGACTGCTGTGATTCCATGAGCTGCTCAGTTCGATGTCCCGAGACCAAGGTCACGTACAGCTATAGAAATGCACCCTGAATTCATGGTGGTTATTAGCTACAGGCGGCCTTGGTCGACGAGTGGTTGCTAATCAATAGCCATGGTAGTTAGACAAATAATGACAAGTACTGTTAGACTGACACATGGTTGTTGTTGGCTGTTGGTTATTATCCAAGTTCTTAGCCAGTGTGATCCTTTTTGTTTGTAATTGTCTCTTAAGGTCAAAAAAAATTACCGATAGTGAACATCCTCCCATAAATGACCAAACCATTTTTGTTGAGTTTTTTACTTGCAGATTTGATGGTTGGTTGGATCGATCCATAGGTAGTAGAAAACCTGTCATTGAGATTTATTGTTGTTCTGAACCCTAAATATTGCGTATCTAAAACCTGAATCATTATTACAGTATATTATCCGTACGTATTACCATCATCATATGTTCATCATATTCTCATCACGCTAAAATCACATTCTCACCATTTTGTAATTATTACCGTCATATTTGATGGCATCATTCATATTATTACAAAATGGTCATCATTACCATCATCAACCATAATGATTATCTTTTATTACCATTGATTATAGACATGACTATATCCATCCTATCATCACGATTCCCCGCTGACCAGTCTGGCAGACTTGGACCGGATCCGATCCCAAGGCTTCGCGACGTTTTCGCGTGTGTGCTCGTCCTTTGGACGACTTCCACTGAGGCACGAGTGTGGCCACTGTGTTTGCCATGGAATGAATTCGCTTTACAAAGTGCTATAACATTTTTGTAGCTACTACTGTATATGGACTACATTCACTACAGTTGATGGTCTATATATTCACTACAGTTGCTAAAGTATATTTGCTCTCAGTGGCTAACCACGTTTTGGAAAATACTGCTAGTATAGCTAGACAGTGGCTTTTTGGACCTCAGCGATCAACATCGCGCAGTGTGAAAGCTTCAGATGGATGCATTGTCATATCCAATGACTCCAGTGGTTTGGATGGGGGACAGCTCTGCTATCCAGTAGCCACAAGCTAGAAATATTGGACATGTTGTATCGTGGGTGAGCAATTCGAAGCCATGATGATTACCCTGGTGAGCCAGCTGGGGAGCACAAACCCGCAAACCAGAGGTTATCCTCCAGCTATCATGGCTTTCCTCGGGCCAGCCTCATGGTGGAGGCTAAGCACCCCAAAAATAGCGCAATCCAAATTAGACACTACATTTAGTCATTCATGATCTGGTGGTTCAGAAATGATGCATGACTGCTTCAAAAAGGTATTGTTTGTTTTTACCGCAAAAAATTATAAGAATGAGTAAAATGCAAGCCAAAGTCACGGAGATGTAATTGCAAGCGGTGGCTTTGTTGGAACACACCCTTTGCGGAGGCATTCAAGACTCAGTCGCATCATGTGCAGCTGGCAGAAGACGCTGGCAATCCTATTCGCAAGGCGACGACAAGCCATCGACGGTGGCGGTTGAGTTTGTGGGGTGGTCGGTTGCTCGAAACCAAAACGTTGACGGGTTCTACTTGTGCCAGCCATTGCAGGGTTCACATTCATCACATGTATGCTGCATGGTGTTTCAGCCACGGGATAATCGCCAACAACTCTATGGTGGTTTCTCGAGCCATAGGGCTTCCCTAGAATGGTTGGCTTATATCTCTACATGGTGTTCTGTCTTTGCTTCTCGTTTGGTCCTTTCGTGCGTGTGTTTCGTTGGATCTTAGCCAGGACATGGCCATAAAGCCCGCAGTTGGATCAGTATCCAACTGATTCGAATTGGCCCCCGCGGCTTTCCATATAGGCATGTGACGGCATGTGCAGATTTTGCAGGGCCTTAGTATTTGCCTTTGGCTGTGGGTCCCCTGTATGCCAGGCGAATATCTCAACAATGACCAGAATAGTCTAATTGTTGGGATGTTCACCTAGCCATTTTTTGGATGGTTGATGATGGCCCATACCCACATGAACCAAGTGTAGATCCCCACCAGTGCCTTGATCCCATTATGGCTGTCACTATCATCAAGACCAGCCCCACGAATCAGTTCTCCCAATTTCACACTGTGATCCAGTGTGATTTGCACGTCAGGTGGTTGCAATGATGGAGAAGATGGCAGCTCAGATTCATGCTCTTGGATTGTTTCGTTTTGTTGGTTGGTCGGTTGGTTGGTTGGTTTGTCTGTGGAATTGTTAGTGGTTGTGCACGCTGGTTTCTTCCTTTGCTGTTTGTTGTGTTGGGATGCTCATTGGCATCGATTCTCTTCGGGTTGGGAACCAAATTCTTTGCTTGGATACGCACATGGTCACTAGTCGCTAGTTGTTTTTCCACTACCAAGCCCCAAAGCATCGATTTCAAAAACCTCTCCCTCAGAAACGGCTGACTGAGAAGAGTTGATCGACTGAGTGATACTTGATTATGGCTTGTAGTTTACCATTTTTGCAAATCCTTCTTCCTTGCTCATTGTCTTGTGAGAGTTACTGTATAAGTGGGAGGACTTGACAGGGTTTTGTGTACATTTTCCCTGCCCTTGAGCCTCGGTTCTTGCAAGAGGCATAAAAAAAAAACTTGACAAGGTTGTTTTTCTTGTTGTTTTTGTTAGGTTAAGCGTGCTTTGCACAGTTCCAAGGCCAAGAAAATCGAAGAAGAAGGAAAGTCCGAGGAAGATCTCTATGAGAAGTTTGAGTGCCACGGCAGTTGCTCCAGCTAAGCTGTTGAGCGACAGTTCTTAGCAGGCGGCTTGTTGGGGTTGGTTGACTAAGGATGCTCAAACTTCCAAGTGCTCCCTGGAGCTTTGCGAGGTAGTACCTTGAAATTGCTCACTGGAGATAGTAGCTGGGTATACCTCAGTGCGGTGCTAGCCTAGTAGGGGCCCCATGGGCCGGCCCAGGTGCTATTGCAAGAAGACAACTGCGGAGCTTGAAGAAAGCATCAGCATGGCTGACACTTGGAACTAAAGAAGTTCCCGTTGTGAACGTGTCAGGCAAACCAACAAATTGTGGCAAGTCTGTGTTGGCCAATTAATTGAAACCATTATATAAATGATGGCTTTCATGAGGTCAATTGACTTATGTTAATTTAAACATGGTTAACATGAATAAACTAGTGGAAGGACCAATTAAATGGTTCAATGGTTCATCGCTTCGTTGAATGCTAGCCAGTAGTATTAAGCAATAGTTAAGCACTACTTGTTCAGTCAGTGTTAGCCCTTAGTTTAACCAATTAATCCTCATTCAAATGGTAGTTACCGGCTAGTCAACCATCTAGTTAAACCGTTTCACTTAACCTCGGCTACTTGTCTAGCTAGGCCTTTAATCAGCTATTTTACCCTACCATTGTAGTTCAGCTAACCACTAGCTAAAGCATAATTAAACCATTACTTGAACGAATTCATTGAAAGCATCAGTTCAACTGGTCCCCTTCAACCATTCAGCCATTTAACCATTAGGAATAATCACTCTCAATCATTTCACCCCAGCTTAAAAACACTATTGAGGTAACATTTTGATGGTACTTAATCACCATGATCATTGGGACCATTTAGATAACCCTTGGGACCAACTAGATAATCATAGTTAACCATTAGCTAACCGCTAACCATCCAAGATCATCTTTAACCACTAGTTAAACCACTATAGTGAAACCCGTAGTTAACCAATTCATCATTACCTAGTAAATCATGATGATTAGTTAAGCCATTAAACCACTAGTTAAGTGAACCATTCAACCATGAGATCATCTTTAACCACTAGTTAAACCTTTTGTTATAGCACTGGTTAATCCACTAGCTAAACCATTAGCCATTGGTTAAACCATTAGTTAACCAGTTAACTATTTATTCTTTAACCAATTCATCATTAACTAGTAAATCATGATGATTAGTTTCAACCATTAGTTAAACCACAATGGCTCATAGCTGATTATTTAAATTAGTCAATCATAGTTTACCAATTAGTTCATCATCTAATCATCAACTATTAACCATCATGACTAACCACAGTTAACTATATAGCCATTCGTCTAACGATTAATTGAAACCACTAGTTAAACCATTGGTTCCACCACTAGTTACACCACTAGTTAGACCATGAGTTAACCATTGTAACCAAGATCATAGTTAAACCAAGTTAAACCACTGGTTACACCACTGGGTAAACCATTGGTTCATCATCTAACCATCAACTATTAACCATCATTACTAACCATAGTTAACTATATAGCCATTAGTTGAACAATTAAGTGAAACCATTAGCTACACCCTTAGTGCATCATGTTAACCATTAGCTAACTATTAGTTAACTATCCAACCATGAGATCATCTGTAACCATTAGTTAAACCATTGGTTCCACCACTATAGTTAAACCACTAGTTGAACCATTAGCCATTGGTTAAACCATTGGTTCCACCACTAGTTACAGCACTACTTAGACCACTAGTTAGACCACTAGTAGCCAAGATCATAGTTAAGCCAAGTTAAACCACCAGTTACACCACTAGTGGTTAATTAAAAAACCATTGGTTGGCACTATTGGTTAGCACTAGTTAACCTAGTTAATTTTAACCTCGGCAAACCATTGGTTCATCATGTTAACCCTTTTTCGCCATTCGTCAACTTCTGGTGCTCCGAGGTCTCTAGCCCCATGACCCAGGCGGACATCGACAGTCGCAAGGCGCTCCGCGGCGAGCGATGAGTTGCGGGGAAACCGCGAAACTGGTAGGAAAACCTGGGTGAAAACCACGGGAAAACGTGCGAAAACCTCCCAAAAACCTGGGAAATCTTCCAAATCCACGGAGAATCATTGGATTTTCATGGGAACCCCCCCGGCTTTCACTGCTTTTGAATTCTGGAATTTCCAACCAGGTGAATCTACCGAAGGGCGATGAACATTGATGCACGCAGTAGCGGCAATTTGAAGTTGGTATAAGTTAATAAGGTAAGTATAATATCACGTGTGCTTTGATTAATGTTACACGTGTGGTAGAAGTGGTTGACGCTGGTATAATGCTACCGACATTGTCCTAAAAGTCAGTTGACCACCGTATTGGCCGTAAAACCGTTGGCCGAGTGGTGAAACGAAGGTGGGACAGTGCAGCAATATGCAGCAATGGTATGACAACAACCACTGCTGGCTGCGCAACATGAGAACAACAGCAAAGCAAACATGTTCTGAGAGATGCTGATACCATCCCAGGAAATGTAATTCAACAACGATTTTGGAAGAAGATGGTGACATAACAATCCCCTCCTCAAAGCTTTAGACTTAAGGGACAATAGCAGGAACGTGGTAGGCTGCATGAATCAATGTCGCGTTGAATGGTGCCAAGAAATGAATTTGGCTCACAATCACGGCCTCAGTATATCTCGGATTGTTTCTGCCCAAACACGGTTTCCCTTTTCAAGTTGCGTCTAGTTCATTTGTTTTCTGGACTCTCCTTGGACCATTGAAAAGGATAGAGCGGCAACGTACCGATGTCCATGGGAGCCAAGATGGGGTCTGGGGTTAGGAGTGCATGGGCGAAGGCTGGAATGAGGGCAAGCGTATCGCTGCCATGGTGCGCAGCGGATGATTTTTTGGAAACCTCGTCTCAGCAGGACATGAAGAAATTACCTGCGCAGCCACTTGTGCTGGATGCCTTTACTGCGCACGTGAAAGAAAATGTCCTAGGGCCATGTGCACCTAGCAGCCGTGCAGATAGAGGTATGGCCTTTCGAGCCCCCTACATTTGGAGTCCGCCATCCCATCACTTGGTGTTTGATCTGAAGAGTGTGCCCAGCGGCGATATGTGGAGAGGATGCCCGACCTACCGGGCGTTTTGCAAGGCTGTGGCAGGACCTCCAGGAGCCGAGGCCGTAGGCCGGGCGTTTTTTTCGGCCAGCCTTCAGATCTTCGTGATTTTCACGAATATCTGAAAGCTGGCCGAAAAAAACGCCCGGCCTGTTTGGAAAATCCAGATGTCCAGCATGCACCCCATTTGGAATTTCATGTGTGGAACCTCTTGGACGGCGGGAGCTTTCGGTTTTTCTGGGGCCCATGTTTGCTTCGGCGAAGTCGTGGAACCATTCATGTATTGGGAAAGCCAGTGTATGTGTGCAGCTTTTGAGGTTGAATGTGGCATGGTTCCTGTTGTGGAATTGGCTGCAGCAAGCAAACAGTACATCGACTGCGCGGTCCCGAGCTCAAGGATATGATAGCCAGGCTATCGCGCTTGCAGAGCTTTCAGATGAAGCTCAGATGACAGTTTGGCCGGGCCAAGTGCATTAACTACAGATGATGGCTGATGAGTTTACACCAAATTTCTGCGGCATCCGGTTCTCGATGCCAACAGGAAAGGCATGCTGGGTTATGTGCTGTGAGCCACATGTTCGCTGCAAGTTCCAACGCTGCGGACGAATGGACATGACGCAGATCAGAGGAGAAAAAAAAAGCACGGGTGACTAAGGGCCAAAACCCCACACCTTGGTGAACATTCCCTACATCACCTAATTAGTTCAGCTGATTGGGATGTTCATCCCATGTACGGATGGCCGGCATGTACGAACCAAAAACCATCAAGAGCCTGTTGAATTGCGGCTTCAACATGTGGCTTTCTGAGCGCCGGCAAGCCCACGACAAGACGGCACGTGTCAGCTGTCGTCCTGGATCCTCTGTTGCTGAGCACGCGCGAGTTTTTTGCTGGCAAATTGGGCTGGAGTGACAGAAAACCATGCCTTAAAATGAAAGTTCAAATGAACATGGTACTTTCAGGAAGAAAAAAAGATCATGGCTGATTTCCGGGAAAATTTGCCATGATTCGCCGTCATTGCTGTGTAATCATCATTTTACATCAATTTGAAAACCATTCTTTATCAACCATCACCATGTTTGCCCAACATGGAAAATCTAGTATCAGTTTTCCATCATAGAAATCACTGCAACCAGTATGATCATGTATGATCCATTATGATCCGTAAATGCCCTCAATGTTCACTATAAATTATTTGCACGAACCCTTATTAAAGAACAATTGTTCAATGCTTATCAATTTCCGTTAGTGATGAGAATCGTTCATGATTTGTTTGGTTGAGCAGTTTTATTGAACTATCCATAAGAAAACGGCTCAACCGTTACTTTATTTGCATAGTTTAACCATCAGTTTTTCACCAGAGCTGACACTGGCGCAGCCGGCCAGGCCGAAGTGGATAGCCTGGAAGCGGAAGTGAAGAAGTTGAGACTTGGACGAAAACGGAAGGTCGCCTGTGAAGGATGAATGCGCAGCACTGGGCTAGCAACTCCCTTAGGCGGACGAATGCTTAACTTGCGGGAATAGGATGGCTAGGAGCAACTCCAAAACAATGGGACTAGGATGGCTCAACTTGGCTGTTCGCAGCAGCTCCCTTAGGATTTCAGCATGTTTGATTTTTTTTGAGTCTGATGATGCATATTTTGCACCAAAAGTTCGGTTTCTACCAAGGTTGCTGCAAGGATGCTGAGAACAGATTAGATAATTGTGGTGAAATGATCAGTTAGTTGATGGTGGTAACAAATGGTTCAGGATGTCAGGCCTGTTAATGACACCTGGTAGTTAGTAAGTTGGTTATATAAGAATGTATTTAGGTGATTGTTAGCGATGATTAATAATTCATGCGAGTGAATAAATGGTTGATCAGAAGTTAAATGTCCATCGTGGCCAACACATGGGATCATTTCCTTCAGTCGGCCAAGGGTTTCTTAGTTTTTCTTGGCTTGGCGGAATTAAGCAATTCCATTTCTGACCTTTGCCAAAACCATTGGCCAACCATTAAAAAAACCATTATATCTATATAACTAACGATAAAACCATTCCCCAACCATCACTCAACCTTTCTTTGCCCATGGCAAGAATATAATTTCGTGTTGGGAGACCCGGTCTCCAGCATGGCGTTGACAGAGGGATTTCCATCCTATCCCCCAACATGGGCAATGATTATGATGTAAAATTCTCAATGGTTTGCTAGTGATGATCAGCCATGGCCGACCACGGCCAACCACGACCAACCATGGTCAACCATGGTCAACCATGGTCAACCGGCCAACCATGGCCAACCATGGTCATCCATGATCAACCATGATCAACCATACTACCAAGGATCAGTACTGCAGTGAAGCTGAAAACTTTGGATCCTGCAAAAGATCAACCTAAGCAGCTTATGGATCAATACTGGTTGGTGGATGTTGATGGTTGCAATCATTGTTATTTTTATCTAGTATTAGCACATGGTTGGTTGGTTGACTTAATGTTGATCACAGGGGTTGAACCCACCAACCAGAATAGTTCCTGTGTGCGTTCTTCACCTTCCCCTTCTTGTTCCTGGCCTTTTCCAGATTGAACGGCTGGGTTTTTGTGAATTTCAGCTGTCGCTGCCGAAGCCAAGTACGCCGACCAGGAGGGTTGCACTTGGCCTCCGCTTGTCGTTTGCAGGAAAGACGACCGCATTGCCGAGGAGGATACTTTGAAGGTGGGGATGCGTGCCCACATTTTGTTCGTGCCATGATTCCCAGCTGGTTGGTGGCTTCAAGCATGTCTTCAAGGTTCAGCCATGCCTGGGGGAACTCTGGGTATGATTGTCTAGTTGAGGGGTGGCCAGAACATTGTATGTCTTTTCTTGGGTATGGATGCACGCGTTTCGTCAAAATGTTGCATTGTATCCGAGGGCTGTTTTATCAAGTGGACCCAAACCATGATTCGACTTGTTATTGATCGAAGGGATTGAAATTGAAGAACCAATTGTGGGCTCAGAGCACTGTAGCTCGTAAGGCACTTTGCGGTTGTCATTTACTCCAACAGTCACAACGATGGGTCTTGCGCATGTGCGTGGTCATGTCGTGAACTCTAAGCGTGGACAGCACATTTATGATCATGCTGGTCATGCCGGTTTTTGCGGTTGCAGTTATCCAATTTCAGTTATTTTTCAATTGCTTCGCATAGGAACAGGTTAATTATTTGTAAACAATTGACAGCACAGCAACGTAAACTACTTCGGTCAGTCTTGGATCAATGCGCATCATGGACTAATTACCGAACAAATGTTTACGTCTAACATTGCTATTTATCACTGGCCCTATAATTGCTCATTATGTGCAAAAACATGTATATAGGATAGGTATACGCACATGTACAGAGATTGATTTAGATTGTTATCAGCCACTATACATTCATTCCTGTTTGTTGCTATTTTCTCATCGATATTGTTGGTTGTTTGTTAAACTGCTGTGTGGCAATGTGCTTATCACAATCAACAGTTTGATGAACAATCAGCACTGCTAGTTGTAGCTGACTCTTATAGCCTGTTTGGTATGGTGTGCCTATCACTCCCCATTCTCGCCAACCCATATGAGTGGGAGCCACGGGCTGTGGGTTTAGCATCCATTTCAACACCCGCCAGTGATGGTAATTCAAAGAAATCAGGTCATTAACCGATTTCAGGGTGCTTGTGTATGATTGTGTGTGGGTGTTTCATAACATATTAAGAACCTCCCACTATACAATTCTACTATATTGCTTTCGTCCTGGCTCAGATGAAATCCTGACATCCTTCAACCTCGTGGCCCAAGAAAAAAGAACAATGTACATTCCCTCGACTCTGCCAAAAAGGTTTCTCATTTGCTGTTTCCTCTCAAAGTGACATGGATTCGGGACCTAAAACTCCAGAATGGAAATATATCCAAACAATACTCAATATCAATCACCCAACTTCGCAGTTTATCCAACCATTCATCACCCAAATTCGCAGTTTCAGGTGCCAAGTGCCCTGCCATCTCATCACCGGTGTTTGTCCCAGGCAGCCGAAGCGCAACGGCAGAAGGAGCACCAGCAATACGAAGAGGAACACCAAGAAGACCTTGAGGTCCGTTGCGGTGACGCACACCGACGTGTTGCGGCTGCTCTCGTGGTGTCCTTGGCCATGGCTCGTATCGAGACAGAACATTGGTGTGCCAGGAAAAGCTTAGGTATCTAGACCTTAGCTGCTCATTGGCTCTGATTGGTCCTTAGCTGTTGTTTGGTGTGCCTATTCGTTTTTGTCCATGGACTGATTCATGTAGGGCACTAGTTTATAGACAGAAAGTGCGGCCATTTGGCATAATTGAGCTAGCGATTGTAATATTATGTAATGCGAGAGTTTTCCATGACATGCTTCACCCCTGGCAAAAGGGTACAGAAGCATTGCTGAACAGGGAAAGGAAACAGGAGCCGGGAATTTCTGAGCCTGTTTGAGCCGCCCTGTGTCTCCCGGTGCAGTATCTCCCATTCGTTTGTTGCTTCTTGTTGGTTTTCAAGCGCCATTAGTCAGTATCACCGGATATTTGTTGCGTATATTGCTACGCATCTCCGGTTCAGCACATGGTCTGAAGTTGATGTTGGCGCCAACACTCTTCCTGGGTACCGCTCAAGTTTCATGGCTAACAGCGCTGCAGCGCGACCCACGTTTTCGACAGAATATGGTTTCGGATAATGATTGAACCCCCAAGGTAGCTGGTTTCCCACTCAGCATCATAGCTTTGTGGTTCCTTTGGTGCCCCATTTCGAAGACTCAGCCAGGTGAGCACCGACACGTGCAGGAGAAGCGTTTCTCAGCATGTTCGTAGGCATTTGTACAGATCATGGATCCCCCGAAGCTACTCATCGACCCCACATAGAAGCAGATGGCCACAGGTGGTGGCGTCCATCACTCAAGCTTCTCAAGCCTTGAAAGGAGGCAGGACTGCCACCCACAGCTGCTTGAGACATTGTAACCCTGCAGGGGTTGGTCAACTGGGAGAACCGTGGCTAAGTTATGATTGACACATGTTGATCGGATTAGTTTGTTAGACTTACACAGCATCGAGTTCAGGTGAGAGCGGTGACAGACATGACATCAAGTTGTTTCCTGCTGGTCTATGTTGCAAGCACTTCGTGCGGGTCACTCTTATTTCTTGTGGATACTCTCCGCGGAGCTTTCTAGCCGTTTCCACCTGGCACGACTGATGAGCGGAACCCATTCCAAGCCATTTGTTGGGTCATGAGCCTTACCGTGGAAAATTTGTCAAGTAGGTGGGGCGCAGCAGATTCCTCTTAGGAACTGGGAGTAGCCGCAGCCTTGGCCTTTTTCAGGGTGGCGCCATCAAATCTGAAGTGTCTCGAAGGAGATGTGGATGACAAGTATGGAACTTTCCATTACCCTTGCGAGATCCCAACATGATCATTCTTAAATTAGCGGAGGGCCAGTTCCTGTCGTTGCTGTGTGGTGCTGGTAGTCGTTTCGTCCCCCTACCAACCATTGGTTCACCATTGCCATCAACGGCCCTCTGAGAGGCTCAGCCTTGCTGCAAGCAGACAAGAGCAGGACTCGGCTCGAAGCCGCCAAGGGACACCCCAGGTGCTGTTGAACCACCGAGAGCGTTGATCTGGGCTGCCGCCACCAGAGGTATAGTACCAGGTTTTCTAGACCCGGAAGCGATCATGCCCCAAGCGGATTTGGCATCAGAAGTTCAGCCTTGGCTAAAGTGGGTTTGTTGGCTGGGTGTTTCTTGCTAATGCTGCTATTGTTCTGTTCTTCTTCTTTGCTGTCAGATGACTGGTTAGTCTTTTTTGTTTTGCCCTCAGTCCTGCCAATATGAAATCACAGTCGTTAGGAGATGGTATATGATCGAAAAATGATATAAAATGATGAAACATGATTTTCCAGGTAATTAGTTTGATGACAAGCGTGCTCTACATCTATTAGCACTCTGGGAAGTCAATCAGCCCATCAAAAACCAGTTGACTCTTGGGCCGTGAAATTTCCACTTGGTACTACGTATGGTAATCCTGCGGGCAGCTTGCGGGCAGTTTGATAAGTGAGGATGCACACTGCCGATGGTTCCGGACACTTATTTATATATGCTGCAGCCAAACTCAAAGTGTCCTAAGTGCAGTGCTGCCTGCTTTATTTGAATTTTGTTCCACCCATTGGGAGTGGTTCCCCGATCACAAGGGTAACCCAGCAACGTCCAGCCTTCCGATGAGCTACCACTGTTTTGGGGCACCTCTAAATCCAGCTGCAAAACAACACGAAACTAAGCCATTGTTATGGGGTCAGGACCCTGGCAGATGAACAGGTGTGGGCATCCCTAATATGAACTCACTATAACTCACGTACATCTCTTTACATATTTTTACTTTGGTTATTTGGGATGCCCATCCCCAAACGTTTTTCGGATAATGACCTTCGCCATGGCCGCGGTCAGCCCCATTGGTCAACGGGTTCCACCTCGCCAGGATGCTTCGTGCTGCGCAGCATTCGTCGCGTCTCGACGGGCCTCAAAAGCAGCAGATTATGTGTCTTGGCAGCGCTGGCATCCTGGCCATGTCGCCTTGATATGGGCGGAACCCTGGTAGTCATTACATGTTATTACTCTGCAAGTAACATCGGGTAACTCAAGTTGTAGTAGCATTTTTGGGTGGCAAATGCTGGTGAATTATTAGTCACACGTAAGGATTGCCTTTTGCAATTCTTAATCAGGAATCGAACCATTATGAATGGATTGAGCAGTGTCCATTAATCAGCCAGTATCAAGCGTCAACGAGCCTCTTGTTGATCAGCGTTCAGCATTATTCAACCATCATCAACATGAATTTGGAGGGCTTCCCCTTCCCAAAACATGCCTAATGACTGCCAAGATGCGGTCATCCCAAAAAGGACTATACCAAACCCACCATCCCCTAATGTCAATGTTTTCATCAGGGAAACCACCATCATTCACCATCGTTGGGTGTGGCTATGAGTGGCCCACCATTCATCATCTCAATCTCGTCAACACCTTTTTATTGGTTGTTGTATTCCTGTTGTTGTTTGTTGCTGTTGTTTATTGTTAGGCCTGTTGATGTGTCAATATTTGCTAACCCGTAGCAATAATTCATTATCATCAACCATCATTGATCATCATTAGCAATGGTTAGTCCTGACCAACTGTCGTAATCATCATTCATCATTGTCGTCATCAACTCTCACTCACTGTCATCCATCACGATTTGCTAACCCCTGTTCCCCAGTGTCTCGTCAACCATGATTTGCACGTCATCATTGACCATTGGTCCTTACTGACACTCAGCAGCATTAAAGATTCTTCACATGTTTTAACATCGATCACCATCATGAATCAAAAAATACCACCATGAGCGATCATCCACAATCGTTAGCCATTATTAAGCATTCAAACCAACATCAAGCATGATTGAACACTCCCCATCTTCAAAGTCATCACCAAGCATGATTGAGCATCCTTTAAGTTCATTATCACCTTTGCGCGAATCAGGTCTTTGCTCTCGGGTGAGGCTGCCAAGACAGATGCTTGGGCAGTGCAGTATATAGGTGAAAATGAAAACGTTGCTAAACATGGCTCTCGATGGTTGACTATAGTTGATTATGGCTCAATGATGCTTGCTATAGTGCTCAATGATGGTTCATCATGATTTATCAGTGCTTAGTTTTTGGCTACTAGTGAGTAAAGGCTGAGGTCACTAGCTAAAATTGAGTGATCATCGGCGACAGCAGTTGAGCATGGCTTTCTTCACTTCTCAATAGAAATCAGTTGCACTGGATCGCAGCAGCAGTACACTGGGGGCAGTGTGTTTCAAGCAATCAGCATCACAATGCAATAAAGTATGTATACTATACACATTGTCTAGTTGATACTGGTTTGTTTGAATAAGAGATAACTAGCAGTCAGAACAAGGACGTGCCAACCTTCATGCTATGCAGGAAAAGGGGGGGTCCCGAAAAGGTACGTCTACAATGTATTCGTGGAAGCGTGCAGTTTTTGCAGTATGCAACTCATAGGCAAGTTAACTTATCCGGGCCACCAACAGCAAAATTCACTCAACTTGGGCGGCTGCGCATATCCCTCTGAGGAGTTTTCTACACATTTCTTATCGTTGCGGTCCAAGTTCAATGATCATTAGCAGCAATTAATATGAGCAAGCAAGTGGAACAGCTTAATATGCAGCGTTGTTGGCGTTGTTTGCTGTTATGAAATGGGTGCCTTTCCAGTTGCTGCGGCAACCCTGGGAGCTTTCATCAAGCTATTGCGGTTTGGCCCTTCGCTCAACGCACGGTGATTGAGACCTGAGTTGTTTGTATGGGGGACCTACATGGCTTATGGTTTCTACCAGGGCCAAACAACACCGGATGACAGATTGGCAAGACATTAACGTTCATTAACAATCCTCAACGAAGAAACATATGGTTTTATACTCTGATATGTTTGTAGATTTGTGCACATCATGCGGATTAATGAACCACAAAGTGACCACTTTTAGCAGTAACTAAGCACGAGTGAACCATGAATTCGCCAGCCTGGCCTATCTCGCTGCAAGATGTCGCATGCATGTATTTCGCTATCAAATCCTCCCAGGGAGAACCTATCCCCAATGGAAGAAGTCAACCTTGTTGAGGATCCGGACTATGTCATGGGTATCTTGAGCGTTGCTTGGCATTGCTTCCTGGGCAGTTGCAAGGCTCTGGAAAATCATCTTCCAGCGCGAAGCCCTCGCAGTTTCGGAAACCATCATCCTTTTGCAAAGCCATTTTTTCGGCGCAAGATGAATCACGCACTGAGGCCACTCTCACTTCCGGTATTGAGCTTAAACCCCGGACATTTCATCATTTTGTCAACTCATGCCCATCATTGGTGGCTGTCCATCACTCATCAAAAACTTGCAGCTGTGTTGTCTAAGGATGGTCTCCTGGTCGATCAGTTCGTAGGGCTTAAGCCATTTTCTATGATCACTCTTCGCCATGGGTTCAATAGTTATTCCTGGTTGGTGCTTTGGTTTTTTATTTCCCCTATAGAAACTACTGACAAGTGGTTGGTCGACAAGCATACTTTTCATAGGGGTGGTTCAACCACCAACCAGTATTCCCTACTTTTCAATATTACCAGCCACTTTAAACCATCAATTAACCACCGTCCCCCGTGGTCTCTTGGAAAATGCCGATGTTTGTCATAGGCTTTGTGGAGGCTTGCAGGGCACTCGTGCAACGAAAACCAAGGCTATGAAGGACGACACAAAAGAGACGCTGGGTGCTGCTTTAGCTGCTGGATGCTGCCGGTAGTGTCTTTTAACTCCCGGGCCAAATGAGTTTTGAAGGGGAACCTGGAAACCGCAGATACCTATATAGGAACACTTTGTGTTGGTCATTTATTAGCTTGTCAGATCTATGATCGTCTATACCATAGTATTGTTCCAGTTTTTGTTCCAGCGGTTGGAATACAAGTGCAGGTCAAATGGATCCCAGCCAGTGAACATGATTAAGCTTATTTTCTTTCATGGTGCGGTTGGCTGCAGGAGCACAGATGCGCACATGAAATCTCCGAACCGAGCCCCAAGTTACATGGGTCCATGAACGATGCTCTCGCAACAAGAGCCCAAAAAATGGATGGTTTATTGCTAAAAGTGACCAATTTTTGATGATTGATGATGATTTGGGGGTGCGTACCTCCATTTTGAGAAACCATCGTATGTTCAAATACTTTAACTTGTGAAATCACTTAACCACTCGAATCAACCTATGTTCTTGAGTTGTTTTGGTGCCATGGTTTGATTCCAGTGCAGATGTGACAAGATACAATTCCTTCACGAGCTGCACAAGGCTGCATTGAAACCGCCCTATGTTGGACCAACTGTAGGCAAAGGTTTTCAATCCAAACAGTCAATTCGTTCACTCATCACCTGTGGGGCAACATTTGGGTGATGACGCGCGTGAGCACGTAGCGTCACTGAGGAAGATCACCAGTGAAGATAAGTTCGAAGCAAATGCAGTGGACAACTTTGGCGACTTGGAGGTTGGTTTTCCCAGCCTGGGAATGTCAGATTCACATAGATTCGCCACGGCCAATGATGGTTCATCATGGATGGTAGCCAATAGTGGTTGAGAATGTATGTGATGTTGGATCATGATGATTATGATATTTTGGAAGGATTAAATGATGAAATCAGAAATCCGGCTGACTACCAGGGAGAAAACCGATAGAAATACTTAATTCTTGGGTCTTGTTACATGGGTTGATTCCATGAGCAGCAGAAACTGATTGGTAGATGACATCCTGGAGACAGTATCAATCCTTCGGGCTGATGAATGGAATCGTTCTGGAGGTGCGGAACAATTCTTTATCTCAGAACAACAGAAATTTAGAATTCGGCGGTGTCATGAGTCATGAGGTAGTTGAACGCCAGTTCTGCTTTCGTAAATGGCATTTGCGCCCCTATTTTGCAGTGCAGTTTGCATCCTGGATTGAAACAGTTTGCTTAATGCAACAAAGCTGTGCTTTAGTGCATTTTAGCCATCATTCATGAAACTATTGAACTGAAGTTGCAGGGCATTTGTCAATTTCAAGGTTTCTGCCATGCAGTTGTAACTTTCAAGGCCAAACATGGAGATTGCACCCTGCAATTGCTATGCCGTGGTCGTCCCCATGTTGGGCCACTGGCGACCCGAACGGCACCCTCAGGAGTCCAAAAAGACGGAAATCTCCACGCTGCTGGAGCAACTGGAGAGGCCGGGGGCCCACGGCTGAGCATCCCGAGAAGCTACGAGCAATTGGGGAATGATGAGCAATTGCCAGTGGAAAATTAGGTTATGTTGTGGGGTAAATTACCGCATAGCCTATCAATGTATCAATGAAACTAGTTATCAAGCTAGATTTGTCAGTGAAAATTCATGCATAGTTGCCAGGGAAGCTTAAAGGATACTTATCAAAGTTGTCAATGATACTTATTGCAGACAATGGGATGATGAATATAGTTCTGTTCAACTATCAGTGGAAAATTGGGTTATGATGTGGGATATAAAATGGTTGTAGTATAGACTATCAATGATATGTATTTACTGTGTTTATTAAGCTATGGAATATGTGATGATGAATATCTTTTTCAATATAATGATATGTATTATTTATGAGTCCGGTATAGTTTTGAATGGTTTTGATTCCCATGATCGATGAGGTATTGATTGATCATGTTAGCAATGATAAGCCAAAGCTGACCCCAGCTCATACCATTGACACCCAACAGTTCAGATGATTTTGGAAGTTTGATGCAGTCAGTCATTGGCATAAGGCCGCACTTCGGTCAGTTGCTCTAGAAAGGCTTGAGGTTTTGGGGTTTTTGGCAGTATGGTCATGACAATCATGACTTCTATTGTTGCCATTCGATCAATCTATCTAAATTCATGTCAGTTGCACACCAAGACCCTCGTTTCCAGTGGCTCGGAAGACGGTCGTCAGCTGTTCCGGCAGCTTCCCGGGACCCCCCCCGTGGCCCCCCCGTGGCCACCTGTGCCAGGAAGATGAAGCGCCAAGGCGAGTTGAAGGTGGAGATCGTGGACCTGGAGCACTCCCTGGCCGGGTCAGACCAAGCCCTGACGGAGGAACCCAAGCGACCGGGCGGAAGCTGAGAAGCAACGCAACGGCGGGTGATTTTTTGGTTGTTAGCATGGTGAGTTTAAGGGCAATTTAAACTTGAAAGATGGTGATCTATCAAACTTTGGCAGGATATAGTTGGAAGGGTTTTAATCTACAGTTGAAATCGGTGTGATCTCCGCATTGTTTGAACCGCTACCCCCGCTTCTGGTTGATTCCTCTCCGTTGATTCCTTCTGCTTCCAAGCACTCTCAGATCCCTCGGAAGCCTTAACCCCATGGCCTTAAACCCCTGTGGGTACAGTGGATCCATAAACCCCCAAGTCTCAGTAGATCTCGGTAGTGCACATGACTTCCCCTAGTTATGGCGGATTCCACATGCCTTCATGGCCCTGGCAACCCCTATCACAACCCCCCGGGTGGCTTCCCCCGTGCCGTTCCCACGGCAGGACCGCGCCATGCTGGCAGAGCTCAAGTCCACCTGGACCGCCAAGGCCGCTGCGCACGAGGAGCGCAAGGCCATGCGCAGCAAGGAGCTGGTGGCCCTGCAGGAGCGAGGGCCTGGTGGGTTGATGAACCCATTGATGATCTGGTTGATGTTTTTAAACATTTTTTATTTTCCCTAGTAAATATTAACAAATAGTTTGTTGACTAATATTTTTCACAGGGGTTGAAACCACCAATCAGTGATGACTTTCTTTAACCGTCATTCGGTTCTTTCGTTAGTGCCTGGCCCTGTTCAAAGGGGAATGAAATCAAACGGAAAAACCCACCCCAGTGGGTGTATCCAGGGCTTTGAACCAAGATCTCCATTGTGTGCATTGAAGCATTTGGCATGCCACATGCAATCACGTGGCTATAGACTTTCTCACTGGAATTGCGTTTGGTAAACTTTTTAACTCTTTCAGAGCACTTGCTGGGAGTCTTCTTGCAGTTGATCCAATGTCCCGAGGGTCTCCTTGTTTTCTGTGTCGATACAGAAGTTTCGATGCAGCTGTCGCGGCGTGAGTCGGATGGGCAGTGGGATGGAGAGAAACCACCAATCAGTGATGGATGGCTCATGATTATTTATTGATGGTTAATTCTGGTTCAGCACTGGTGAATGTTTCTTAAATTTGATGGTTGACACTTTTTCTTTCCCCCGATGTTTTACAATCTTTGATTGACGGCAGCCGGATGTTGCCCAGAAGTAAGAAAGGGATACCAACTTGAACCACTATAGTTTATTGCGGCACCAGGGTTTTCATTTGCATTGGTAGGTGTAGTTGTACTTCTTCTTGTTGTTGGCTATACCGGCCTTTTGTAGAGATCTTCGCACATATGCAGCGTATACGTGTGTTTGAACATAGTCGCCCGCTTACGTGTTACAACTTGATGCATGGCTGGTCAGGCAGAAATGCTGCAATGGATGCTGAAAAGTTGCCCCTTGTGAAAATGCTGGCCACACTGGGAGCTGGTTGGAAAACAGAAGGGATGTGTCCTGCGCACACACGCACGCCCATAAGGCATATGATGTATGATGGATCCGAGCATGATGATCCTAAATGAAGGTACCCTCCCTCAAGTCATTTGCTGCCCAGTCCGAATGACCCGAAATTTGGTTGCATGGCCGTCATTGGCTTGGTTGGATGGTTTGTGGTCATTTTGTTGGTTCTTGTTCTGATCTAATCTGAGATCTAGTTGGTGGTTTTGAGAATTCTTAATTATCCCCTGGTGTTTGACATGGCTGGCTGATTCATTAGGAATTTTCACATGGGTTCAAACCAACAACCAGAGATGATGAGCGGTTTCTGTATCTCGCCCTGGCACCGTAGCAGCATCTGAGTGACGGGCGGTGACGCGCAGGACACGATCAAACTGTTGGATTCTGACAAGTCCCTGGACCTCTTCCGTGGACGTGCCAGCTTCCTCCAAACTTCCAAGGCCCGTCACAATTCACATGGTCAGAGTTGCTGTCAGAATGAGAGTTGTAGGCAGATATTGATACACATATTATCTACCTAGAATAAACAACTTATTGAATAGGTTATATGGTATATCATGAGAAATCTTTGATATGCGGTTGTTCTGTATGTTCTGTTTGTGCATGCTAGGGGCAACAGTGCCCCGCTCCCGCAACCACAGCAGGGCCACATGACCACGCTGCAGTCTCTTCAGGATGTCCGCAAGGAGGAGGCAAAGAAACTCCTGTCCAAGGACGGGAGCAAGGCTGCCCTGTTCTTGGGATTTTTCCCCTGCAAGACCCTCTGGAACCCTGGCCTAACATAGTGGTTCACACGTTGGTTGTTAAAAGAATACCTGTCATTTTCCCCAGTTGATTGAATTTGTGTGACTAAGACTTTTTAACCACGGGTCAGATAATGTAGAGGGAAGGGAAAGCAGACCTGTTGCTGGTGTGAATGGTTGGTCAGTGACTGTTTGTCATTGTTGGACACCAAGCCTGGGGCACGGGGCACACTTCGCTCTTCTTGACGAGCAGCTCAACGTTGAAGTACTACCAAGGCCCTTTCAGTGCCGATCGCAAAAACTTAGTCCCTGGATTCAATCCAGACATGCTCATTGCTGCATTTAGCCATGGAAGAAAATGACCCATGGCTGATTGAATATAGGCCAAAGATCCAAAAGTGATAATTTCACCAAAGGGGTACAAAAATCCTAGATTGCCATGATTGTAAATCATTTGGTGCCGTTCTTCAATATCCTTGAATGCTTTCATGGCCAATTATGATCATAGCTTTGAATAATTAGCTATGAGAACTCAAACCCATTGGTTTGGGGTTCACCACCCAACAAGAACCATTCACTGCAGGGCGATTTTTGTTCATTTGGGCCTGTTCCATGGTTTTCATTCTTAGCCATGAAGTCAATCAGTACCATACACCACTGATTATTGTCAATATTACTTTTCACTATCAGCCAATCAGTGTTCTTGAATCACTGGTCATGGTTTATAATAGTCGTATGATTTATTAACCACCCAGCGAATCATGATCGACCATTGTTAGCTGCTTGCTGGCCATTGTGAAGCTCGGCCCTTTGACCACGGCCTTGCCCTTTGCGACCCCGAACCGCTTCGGTGCTTCCGGTGCAGGCTGCTGCTGGCAACCCAGAGCTCAACTTTTTGGCCCTGGCGCTCTCGGGCAAACAGGTGCCCCGTGGCGAAGTTGTGGGGTCTCGGTATGACTTTCTATGATTTTCAATTAGTTTTCTATGACTAAAAATTAGCGTTTTATGATTTTCAATAATTTACACAATAGCTAAATGGTATGATAATCGAATCAGGAATTAACATAATTAATGAAAATTAGCAATGATATAGCTAGTACTGTAAATGGTATGACCATTTGAATCATTTGGCCATTGGGCTCTTCCTAAGGGAAGCGGTATGACATCCCCCAACCGCACCGGTTGCGCTAAATCACATTCTCAAGGTGGATTTCAGCAAGATCGTGGAGAAGATCGATGGTGCCGCGCTGTGGGGACGGTGCTGGGGCATGGGATCAGTCCCCGCCAGAGGATCCGAGCATGATCCCCCCAATTTTCCTGAGTCCTGGTCATTCCCGATGTGCAAAAGATCACTTCGTTTCCCTTGGGTAAGCAGCAATGAAACATGCATGTTGACTTGACCAGCTGGCTCTTCAGAAGAGACAAGAATCAGAGGGGTTGGTAGATATCGTGACCCTTTGGTGAGTGAACCTGGTTGCGTCGAAAGTACTCATGTGTCTTTTTTCGCCTGCCACTGGTTATTTAGTTTTATCTTTCAGCTTCGTTTGCCAGAGGGCAAGTGAACCAACCATTACTTCCCACATGCAAAAGCCCTTCGGATGCCCTAGCAAAAAAATGCATTTGATTACCGTTGTGCAGCCGTGCTTTGTTGATCAAAAGTTTATATAATGCAAAAATGACCCTTGTGCAGCATCGAGTTGATCCCCGAGCATCGCCAACATCGGACAACATGATTTGCCACGCACAACTGCTGCGTTTGAAGCCGAGGATTATTCACATCGGCCATGTACACCATGTTCATGCATGGTTGCTTAGGGCTTATACAGTTGCGGAGTACTCTCATTGTGAGGTCTCTCACTTTTGGAGGCATGGTCGCTAGAAAACTCAACCACTGAGTAGCTTGAAGCAGCTGTGTGTTGATCATTTCGGTGTGTTGGTTGTGTTATTTTTCACCGGACTCTGTGCCCAGAGATGATTTGGTTGTATTGAGGATGATCACTTAGAATTCCTGCCTTATAAAAGTAAGTGATTGCGCAGGGCGAACTCGGTGTTTCTGAATCAACTTATGAGCGTGACAGGTCCTTATTGTCATGGATGATTGCCACCATGTGTGACCAATTCCGGCAGAGCATTGCTTTATAGAGGATTGTGTCTCACCTACGTTTTGATCCATCATATTGTGTTTTGATATTGTTTGCTTTTCGGCGTGCAATGAGAGCATGATTATTTTTGCTATCAATGCTTGATAATGCTTTCATGCTTGCAAAACCAATTGCGTATCATAATATGTGCACACATGCCCTCAAACCCAGATAAATGCCGCAAGTCAGCAATAAGACTGCTTAGGTGTGAGCCTATCACAATGCATGTATCAAAGGCACACTGTGACTGTTTGAGTGAAGGCATGGTGGCCTTGCTGAAGACTGAGCAGAGCTTTGGCTGCCATGGGCTTGGCTGCACTGGCTAGTGAATGGTCATTTATGGTTGGCAATGGTTCATTATGAATCATGGTTGGCAGTAATGCTTGAGAAAGGGTTGACTGGTGATTTTGATGATTAGGTGGTGACTATCGAGCACGCGCAAAAAAACTCTGATGTTGAGTCGAGATACTGAATCAACGGCTATTATACATCAAATTCCATCCATTTATCAACTATAATTATTGTTTTTTCTTTATATCGTCAATGGGAGATTTGTGTTCCAGGTGCACTGCTGGTCGTTCACAGGTTGGTAGCCGCCAACTGTTGGATGGGGCTGACCATGGATGTGGGCATAGTTGCGAGTCTAACCCTGGTGGTTGTGTAGGTAAGTCCCAGTTGAATTGCCCAATTCATTTCACAGAGTTGGCAATTGCCAGTGGTAAAGTGGGTAAGTGAGATCAACCGTTGGCATTTTGTGAACCAAGGACCATAACAAGCCAACCATTTGGAAGCCCCCAAGTGAATTGCAGGAGTAATTTGCCAAAGCGCACAGCATGACATAACTAACATCAATGGACATACATTCGAATGTAACCCACAGGGGTATGTCAAATCTGCCAAATTGGTTCTGAAGCCTGAAGAAATCAAAATGGTGGTTGCCATACAGAGTTCATTTGAACTCACCAGAGATGGCGAGAGAGAGAGAGAGGGAGAGAGATGATATAGTGTTTATTGATGATGATTCGGCTTTGTTGCTCTTGCTGCTCGCGAAGCCTTCCTGAGACCCCGCCAGATGTGGCATTGATACCTTTCCAGGGAAATACCTTTAGTAGAAAACCAGGAAACTATCCAAGTAGAATACCTTGTGCTTTCCTCGCGATGGTTAGATGATTGATCCCCGTTCTGAAATGCCACCTGTCAGGAAGGACGACGAGACCAAAAAGGCTGCCTCGGGAGTTCCACGGGATGTGGGTCTTCGTGTGAGCCTGGCGGGTGCGGTGCGGTTCGGGTATGTTCAATTGGCTTTGTCCATACATTACATGGTGGTTTCTCAAAATAGGGGAACCCCCAAATCATCCACTAGTAGTCATTTACAGTAATAACCATCCATTCTTGGGGGTACCCCCATTTTGAGAAACCACCAAATGTACCCCTGGGAGCCCCTACTATTCTTGTTGGTTTCCCCGTTACAAGCGGCAATTTTGCGGTTACCACCATGTATGAACAAACTCTCAATTATCGGGACATGAGCTGTTGACACTGGAGAAAGACGCGAGGCCAGTAGTAGGAGAGGTATTGAGGTTTTGTGTTTCGCAGGGTGAGGGGCTAACGTCAGGGTGCAACAATTGGAAGGGAACTTGGTTGAGCATAGCACGTTCCAGTTCATTGAGCTGGTGAATTTGTCCCTGTTTTGGAGATGCCTTTGTGGATAACCCAATCCCATCTGACATGATATGTGAATGACACGGTGACAAGGAAACACATCAGCAAGACGTGGAACATTTCGGATCCTGGGTGCAAGTCGTACTTTGGATCAGTGGTCGTGCAATGAAGAACTGCTTCCAGCGAGCAGTTGAAGTGTCGTCAAAGACATGTCGTCAACTGTCTGACCTGTTCAGTGGACCGGGGGCCGGCGCTCAACATAGCTTTCCAAGGGGCGAATCTTGGTTGCCAATGTCGCCCTTCCAGTTGGACAAGATGTAGATGTGTCATGGAGAAACCCTGTTGGGCCATGAGGCGACCATGCGCAGGTAAGCATGATGATATTGTTTGACACAAGTCATGGTCACAAAACCAACTAACGTTTGATCCTCGCAGGCTAGATGTGGCAAGTTCCCAGGAAAATGATGAAATTTGAGTGCTGAGTAGGGTGCCACTATGGCCGATGGCATGTGGAACTGGTGCTCAGGCCTATTGCCAGAAGCAGTTCCACGAATCTGAGTTGAAAAGCCATGGCCAGCAGCAGGACTGGGACCATGGCGAGGTCATTGGTGGAGGTCGCTTTCCCCCAACAAAAACGGGTTGGTGCTTGATATGCTTAGGTGTCCAATCTTCAATAATGCTTCACTGGCACCTCAGATCACCGGAGATCACCTTGTTGGGCAGGAACCTCAGCCAATGCGATCACCTGAACACCTGGTTGTGTTCCCAAGTATGTTTGACTTTTCGGTAGGGGAAGACACCCCGCCATGAGATTGGCCGTGGCTAACTTTGGAGCTCACGCATTGGAGTTTCGGTATCCACTCATCACTGGCTGAGATGTTGCATGTGAAAAAGCGTGAGTATAGCGACCGCATAGACACCATAGACCCTACGTACGTATGCAGCACGAATGAAATACGGCATTTGTGTAGGTTTTGGTCGGGCCCGCTGGCATCATCCTGCATGGCCTGGCAAGTCTCGCTGAAGACACACATTGCAATGGATGGCCTACTCCGTGTCACTTCACTAACGTGATCTTGCTCTATGGTGGAACTTTTGTATCCTTTGTCGCTTATCTACCCCATGAATATGGTGAATCCATCACATCATATTTATGAAACATGAACCTAGTCCTTATCATGCTTCATATCGTTGATATATGCACCATGGATTTTGTTTACTAACCACTCCTATCACTTAATCCATATGGGTGTTTTTCAAAATGGGGGTGCTCCCAAATCATTTTCTACTAGCTAGTCATAAACCAGCCATTTTTGGGGGTTCCCCATCTTAAGAATCCCTACATATGGTGAATCCATCACTTCATGGTGGATCTGAACGACCCAACCAGGACTTGGCCTCGCTGGCTGCCAGCATTGCCCAAAAGGCGTGCGGCCCGGCCTGGGCCATCGTGGTGACCTGGCTGGGACCTGGTAGAGCTTGAGATTCCACGATGCTAACCCCATGGTGGTTATAGGCTAGGCGTTATGAGTTGTACCTTATATATGGGTTACAACTGGTTGATGGTTTGATTCACAGTTTTGTTCCCAATGGTATTCAGAAATGGTTGGTTGGTTGGTTGGTTCAAATTTTTCTCAGGGGTTGAAACCAACAACCATTTATGTCATCATGGCTATATCATACCTCAAGTGCACATCCAAGTACTACCCCCGTAGGGCTTCAAGGAGGGCCAGGGCAGTGGAGTATCACGGCGCAGCCGTGGATGAGTCATGATCCAGGGAGATCCTGTGAGCTGGTGGTGAGAGTGCTCATGCTCAGCAGAGGGGTCTACATTCGGTCAGATTCCATATTTCCAACGGAGGTGTTCAGCGCCGCATGTGGTCATGAGAACCGTGAGGTGTTCAGTTCAGACTTTCAAGTCTTGAGATATTCCCAATATATTCCCATTTGTATTAGTCTTAAAGCCACCAACCAGTAGGCGAACTCCCCAACTTGATCCAACTTGACCCAACTCCATGGACCAACCGTGACCAACCATTGGAAAATCCCAGCCATTGGACCAAATGGTTAGGTGCTTGACGATGTGCCAGGCGGAAGCCACCAAGCTCCTGGCCGGGGAGGTAAAGAGCTTGCAGGCACAGCTTGGGACGTGCAGATCCAATGGTTTTTGGATGGGTTTGTAGGTCAGTATCGGTCAGATATAAGATGGTGGATGATGGTGGCATGTTTGGTTGGCTGGTTTGCGGTCTTGTTGGTTTGCTGGTTGGTGGACTCGTTGCTTGGTTGCTTCGTTGGTGGATGCTGGTCGGTTGGTTTGTTGGTTGATTGACTGCAGGGGAAATTTTGATGCACTTGCGATGTCTTTCGGGGTCGAAATGCTTTAGCTCGGGCGATGAGGAGCTTCGGGTAATAGCATGATGAAACTTCAGGTGACTCACATCATACGATTAAGGTACCAGTACATTTTTGGGGTAATGCTGGGTCATTAGTAAGAAGCTATGATTAATTGGACCTTCTAGTGCGTTTCAGACCCACAAGACGATGAACATCGATGGACGTTGCTTTCGACCGTAGGTGCGCTGCATCAAGCAAACTACGTTGCTACATGTGGTCCAAGAGCTTTGATTTTTGAATAGAGATTTCGATTCGGGCTTTGCGCATCCAGTTTCAATGTTTCAAGTTACCGTATCCCTTCCAAGTGGCAGGAGTGAAACGCTGTCAGCCCCCTGCCTTTCTACAGTAAAAGACTTGAAGGAGCTGGCCCAGAAGTCGTTCGGACAGAGGTTCCTCAGGCTTGCCACAGAATCGGGACATGCGCTGACCGACCTCACGTACCCTTTGGAAGCTTCAGGCATTCAAGATGGAGACTACTTCACAGCAGTCGTGCAACAACCACAAGTAGCGGCAGCGAAACTGGCTTTTGCGATGTGGTGCTGCGGAGGTGATCGGATTGTGACTTGGGGTCAGCCAGAATTTGGTGGTGACAGTTCTGCAGTGCAAGATCAGCTCAGGAACGTGCAGCAAGTTCAGGCCACAGATTTTGCCTTTGCTGCCATTTTTGGCGATGGGTCAGTGGTGACCTGGGGCTATCCAGATTTTGGCGGTGACAGCTCGGCAGTGCAAGATAAGCTCAGGAATGTGCAACGAGTTCAGGGCACAGGGCAAGCCTTTGCTGCCATTTTTGGCGATGGGTCAGTGGTGACCTGGGGCTATCCAGATTTTGGCGGCGACAGCTCTGCAGTGCAAGACCAGCTCAGGAACGTGCAAACAGTTCAGGCCACAAACGGTGCCTTTGCTGCCATTTTGGGCGATAGGTCAGTGGTTACCTGGGGTCACCCACAATTTGGTGGTGACAGCTCGGCAGTGCAAGATAAGCTTAGGAACGTGGAACGACTTGAGGCCACAGCTTTTGCCTTTGCTGCCATTTTGGGTGATGGGTCAGTGGTTACCTGGGGTCACCCACAATTTGGTGGTGACAGCTCGGCAGTGCAAGATAAGCTTAGGAACGTGCAACGAGTTCAGGGCACAGGGCAAGCCTTTGCTGCCATTCTTGGCGATGGGTCAGTGGTGACCTGGGGCGATTCGAGATTGGGCGGTGGGGCAGTGCATGATCAGCTCAGGAACGTGCAACAAGTTCAGGGCACAAGCGGTGCCTTTGCTGCCATTTTTGCCGATGGGTCAGTGGTTACCTCGGGCGATTCGAGATTGGGGGGTGACAGCTCTGCAGTGCAAGATCAGCTCAGGAACGTGCAAAGAGTTCAGGCCACAAACGGTGCCTTTGCTGCCATTTTGGGTGATGGGTCAGTGGTTACCTGGGGCAATCCAGATTTTGGCGGTGACAGCTCGGCAGTGCAAGATAAGCTTAGGAACGTGGAACGACTTGAGGCCACAGCTTTTGCCTTTGCTGCCATTTTGGGCAATGGGTCAGTGGTTACCTGGGGCTCTCCACTTTCTGGTGGTGAGAGCTCTGCAGTTCAAGATCAATTCCAGCTCTTGTAGTATTGGAGAATTTGCTGGAATATACTTGAACGACTTTGATCTTGGCATGCAATGCATGGGTCTAGACTCTAGACAGATGTGAATGGGCGGGTTCAGTCTCCTGCAAGAACATGCAAACCGCACATGACCGTCACAAAGATGCAGCAACAGCTGGGTGACCAGGAAACAAAAAAACAGTCGTACGTTGCCCCGTGTGATTGATCCAGCAGTCCAGCAGCCCTTGAGCTTTTTCCAAAGAACATGTGATGCTCTCGGCACCCAGTCCTTTTTTTCGCAGCCATACCAAAACATATCCTAGCAACAAGAGGGTGCCCCCTTTCACAGATTCAGGGGGATCCACCAGAAATCGCTGTCAAATCAGGAGCAACCCAGGGATTTCACATGGGGTCCCAGGGATCTGAGTTGCAGCTCGACGACTCGCACCTGCTACAGGATGGAGTTGCGGCCATGGACAAAAGCATTGCCACAGCGGGGGAGAATCGCAAGGCGCCGCTGCAGTGCCGCTGCGCCGCGGCCCTGCGTGGCAGTTGGCTCATGCAGCAGGTCGCCGTGCCTACTGGGCGAGCTTAGTTAAGACATAGTGGTTTCTCAAGCCATAGGGGTACCCCCAGTTTTCATCCTTGTTTGATACCACTTATAGTAATAAACCAACCATAACTTTGGGGGTCCCACATGGCTTGAGAAACACCCACATGATGTAAATGGTGCCTTTTGGTTCCTTTCGTCATACTGTCTTAATCTATGTTATGCTGTTGTCGAATTGCACCCTAGGCCCTGAATATTTGAGACTGTAACTGGTGTGGATCAAAAGACGCCACTAAAAGGCGCACAAAGCTTCTGATTCCTATAGTATAAAATCAACGCTTGGGTATACAAATCATTTTCGCCCCACCTCAACACAAAGGAATGCATTTTAACAATACTGGACAAACCTTGATTGGACACGTTATGAAATCGAAGAAACGGTCCCTTGATGCTTTGGAGCGTAAAATTCGCCGAGACAGGTTAACATGCAACCATTAATTACCACGGGCGATTACGGTACAGTGTTGGCTTTTAATATGCCAAGGATAATGTTGGTTGGTCGCATTGCATCTGTGATTCCGTGGTTGGATGGTGACATTGTAGCCATGTGGTGAAAAAAACCGCTTGTGAGTTGCTGAGCCAGATCAGCTGGGCTAAGTTCAGCCGCATCTCATGTTGGTAATCACTATGTTAGGACATGACTCGTTTTAACTGATGTTACGGGATACTAAACAGCTCCCATGTATTCCGACAGCGCGGCAACATGACAAAATCGCTTTTCAATTGTCATGTCTAAAAAAGATCGCCTAAAACTTCCCTTCCTTGCGCTCTCCTATTGCAGCTATTCTTTGGTGAGCATTTGGTAGCGTGTCTCAGCATGTCTCAGCGGCTGTCCCACAAGGGACAGGACCAGGGCTGGCTACATTTGGTTGGTGGGATGGTGGGCTGATAGTCTCTATAACTAAGCAGCTAAGCGTGCTTGCAACTGCCATATCGAGCTAGCTCTCCCGGTAGTATATCAACTTGCAAAAACATTCCAGATCAAGTAGCAATGGTTGGTTAGATTACAAAAGGTTCCAAATCTAGCTGAGAGGTACCACAGATGGATGTATGTCCGTAGCCATTGCCAAAAAATGTTGGTCATCATTATAGTCATTTTCAAGCACTGATGAATCAGCTGGCCCAAAAATTGGATTGACCTGACCAGCCACAATTCCGCATCATCTTGAGAATGGTTGGTAAAAACATGTGTTCAAATCACTTGTATTTGTAACTTCCAGGTTAATGGCTACCCAGGATGAAGCTAAACCCCTGGTTCATTAACTAGGAGGGTTCCCATTTTAATGGACAACCAGTCGGCTTTTAGGGGATACCCCCTATGATCATCAACCAGGGGTTTACTAATCCTGGGTTTACCACCAACCAACAGCTGTTTCACCATTATTGTTGCTGATTATTCCCTATTATTAACCATGATCAATGCTTGTAATCCCCCATTAAGACCACCAAGCAGGGGTGGCTCGCTTCATCTTGGGTAGCCATCAACCTGCCGGTGGATGACGCCATTTCTTGGCGTGCTCGGCTCCAGGCCGAACACGCCGAGTTCTCCGAGCTCATTGCATCGGACGCTGGGGCGGTGTGACATCCGAAAGCGCCGTCGCGCTGTCCAGGGTGCGAGGTCTGGAGGGCACGGAGATGGTAAAGGATGACTAGCTGGTGATTCTCAGGGAGCTAAGGAGCCAGAGGTATCCCTAAATCCCTTTAAAGGGGGAGCTAAAGAGCTGCAGGGATTTGTGAAACCAGATGGTAGATGAACTTTTTGTTGGTTTCAATGGGTTGGTTGGTCAGTTGAATGGTTTATCAAGCAATGAACCAATTAATCATTGAAATCACATGGTTGATTTGAATGATCAACGAGTTGGTAGGTAATCAATGATTAGTTGATGTTTAATCAGATGGCTCATTGAATGATTGACTAGTTGTTGGTTGGGAGGGAACCAAGGAGGCAGGGGTATCCCTGTAGCCTATCAATTGGGGGAATGATTTGCAGCTGTCAGGAGTGGCATAACCAAATGGTAGATCATATACTGAATCCAAACCAACAGTTGAATAATGTTAGATCCACCCCCCAATTTAAGCATAGCTTGTGATTCACTATCGGATATAGCGGCTCAAGTAGTACACATCTCTCGTGATCTATCATCCTAGTCAACCGCTGAACAGTTGTTTGCCGATTGTGTGCCAGAAGATGCCTGGTAATACGATTGGTAGTCCATATTATTGGTTGCTGGCTATGGCAAAAGACTGTCGTTTATAGCTTATTGTCGTTGGAGAACATGCCGTTTTTCTAATAGGTATTACTAGGTATACACTAGTTGATGATGGCGCTGCTTGATATGAAATGGCTGTACCAGCTGGTTTTATTGCTTTACTGGGCATGGCCCTTGGTTGAGTACACTAGTTGGTAATGATATGGCTAATGAAGTTTATACGTGTCAACCGCGGTCAATGCTGCTTAGCAACCAAATCGTTCGTACTGGTGGGTAGTCACGTTGTAATTACATGATGTCAGATGTATAGTCACAAAGGCATCTTCACATTCACATTATTTACGCATCAGTATGAAGTTGAGTGCTTGTATGGAAAGACTTGGTTTGGATAGATAGAAAGCAGGTAAATAGATAAATTCCCAAGTGTACGTAAGATAAGGAAGTGAGTGAGAGAGAGAGAGAGAGAGTGTGGAGAGCATATTTGAACATATAGTTGGCTATGTATGGCTGGATTTTTTTTTTCGAAAAGCAAAGCCCATGCCCACATTTGTACTGTATGTACGTAAAGTCATGTGGTGTAATGTAATGAAATCAAAAAATCAAATGTAATGTAATGTGAGGTATTTTGACACACAATATAAAGGAACACAAGCTGCGGCTCAAACAAATCTATATGGCTGTGAGTCAAAACCCTGTACCCCTGGTTCCCATCATTAACCATTGTTTTCCCTATTATAGTTGCTTAATATTGATGGTTAATATTGACCTAGCCATATGTTTTTTTTGCGTTGGATCAGCGTGCCTCACCAAGAGCAGCCACCCTCTAAGGACACCTCAGCTGTAGATCTGCTTGAGATGGCGAAGAAGCGCTTGGCCAAGGTGCGGCGCTCGGTGGGTGCGGACCTCCGGGGGGCTGGTGATGGCTGGCGGTTTCCCATAGCTGGGATGCTCTACAGCAACTAAATCCTTGTTCGCAACCCCACCCAACCATGACATTGCGTGATGCTCGACAGCAAGTAAATCCCTGTTCGCAACCACACCCAACCATGGAAGAATCTGACATTTTTCACAAGGGAGCCAACTTACTCCTAGAAAAGGGGATAAACATAAGGTCCCATGATGGCAGGTCACAACTTCCTAAATAGATAATATCAATAGGTTTAATTCAGAAAAAAATCGAAAATTCCAGAGCGAGGGTCTAAGTAATTTACTCCGTGATCCCGAGAGTCTGAGTAATTTATTTCAAGCCCGAGCCAGAGTCAAGTTTCTTGTTCTATACGGGTTTCTTAACATAAGTCTTGACCGTACTCCAAACTGATTTTTCCATAAGAAATGACGCTCTGTCGATGGACAAACCGAAAAAGTCAAGGTGTATCTGTACATCCCTAAGTCACAAATTGTGGTTATGCCAACAATGAGCATCAGTTAGCCATGTCCAAACATAGAAAGATATCTATATATGTTTTTTGATTTGACTTGCACATGTAGTACAAAATGTGTATTGCACATGACAAATCAGTTTTAAACAAACCCGCAAACAAACACACCATGGTCGGGTATTAACCGATATTAAGCATCATCAATCACTTGAATC